>JAJOOH010001742.1:0-25286 GCA_029582605.1 Solanum gracilifrons | reverse complement strand
ATGGGATGCACACACAAAAATATTTAAGCTAAATAAGATGAAAATTTTATTTTTAAGAATAAACAACTAAAGCTTGCAAGTAAATATTAAAAAAAAAAACTAAATAAAGTGAAGGGTATTTTTGTAAACAAAAAACATATTCTTAAAATTTATGCAATGCATATTATTTTAGAATACAATCAATCAAACACTCAATAAAAAATAATCTCAACATAACTTATCTTATCAGAACTAATCTCATCATAACATTTTTTTAATCTTAACCAAGTAAAAGTCTTAATATTGGCTTTATAATCGATTAAAATTATGTTTAAAATATGAGTATGAAAGAGATGTGATTGCCTGATTGACCAGGTTCAATAACATCAATGAAAATTTCTATTTGATTTTAATTTAATGAAGCTAAGTTTTTTATAATAGTTTATGACTTTTTTCGATTATTAAGCATCAATGATAGAACTAATAAAGCAAAGTGTGGCAAGTTAGTTATGCTATCTTTCTTTTCTTTTTTGACAACAACAAACAACCTTACTATATTAATGAATATAAATTCTTTGATTATCAATTTACAATTCCGCTTAACTAATGCATGTTTAAGTTATGATGAGTAACTAATACATGAATTACTAAATCTTACTTGCGTAACTATAACCAACAACCAAACGAAGGGTACACAAAGAGAGCTGCACCAATTTCCTGGTTGCAGCATAAGATTTCTAATTGTTTTTTGGTAGTATAGTAAGTACAAACTCAAGTCAACATAATGTGAATTCCCACAAGACCACCCCAGCACTAGCTTCATTTCCTGGTAGCTTTTGCAAAGAACGAACGCCTTTTATTAAGCGTTCATGGAGGTAATCAGGTAATTGATCCAGTAACATAAGGTATATTCACCAAACCGAAAAACTGCTGCAGAAAACCACTCCTCAATGCCAGGGACACTACCGCAAACAAAACTCAACGAGTTTTTCTATCAGCATTTCCAGTGCCTGTAAGTCGGGGAACAACAACAGGTGCACCACGAACCTTTTCAAGGGCAAAGCTTACCCTCAATGGACGACCTAGAAAAGCCTGAAAGAAAACTAATGTCATTTTGAAATTCTATGCCATTGTGACAAGACTGAAATATCACAGTATATAGTTGTTAGCTCACCTTTCCATCCATGGAGTCTTTTGCACTGCTGGCCTCTTCGTCTTTTGAGAAGTAAACAAACCCAAATCCCCTTGATCGACCAGTTTCTTTATCATACATTATCCTTACTAGACATGAAAACACAGATATTCAGGCAATTTAAGTTCAGCTCAGAAATAGTGGGAATGTACATACATGTTCATACAAAAAGAAACAAAGAAAATGAAAATCTTGACAATCAGTAATATTGTGCAAGACAATGTTACTGATTAAATGTTGAAGATACTTTAGGGACAGCTCATTTAAATAATGTGATACTAAACCATTAAGAATTTTGCAACAGACCTCCTTCATCCCACGGGAAGCGCATCTTAAAGCTGATTCTTCCAGTTTATACTTCGAGTGAAGCAGAACCAGGGGTGACTATATTGGTAGCCTATGTTTGAAAAATATTTCTCAAGATTGCACACCATTGCTTGATGTGGTCAATTTTGTCTCTACTAAGCTACGAGTAAAGGCAGAGAAAGTTGGTCAATAAGTATCTAATCACCCCAGAGTGAGTCCTTTCCAGTTGAAAAATCTCTAGAAACCGTGTTCTTGAGGCAACATGGAAAGGCAATTCAAGAAAGGACACTTAGTAAAAGACAAACAATATTTCTCGTGAATGGCAGCCCCATTAATCATTAATCATTTGCCACTACTTTTCCAGTCAACTGCGCTCTACTAATTTTAATACCGTCTCAGAGTCATCCGTTGCTTGCAGAAGATTTTCTTGCCCTGAACCTTTCAGGTATATACTTTGTTCAAATTCTCTGCTAACTTTCGTCTTTTATTATTTACTATGATTTAAGGTTCATTGAAATTAATACCATGAGCTTAATCTTTTATAAGCTGACCGCTACACGCTGGTGTTACCTAGCTCCTTCATGCCCTCAATAGTACAGACACTTGCACCTTCCGTAAAGAAGTAATTCCATTGAGGCATTTTATCAAATACATAGAGTGCAACATAAATATACCTTTGTTCCTGAAGAAACAGACTGTAATGTAAATCATTAGCAATTTGTATTACCTTCTGTTACTTGCCCGAAAGAGGAGAATGCATCACTGAGCGAATTTTCATCCACAGACCATGACAAACCTGCAAATGCTTACAATATGATAAACTGATATATATACAGATGAAATGATAAAAATTAGCGAAATTGAAATCATAGTACCAGCGACGAAGAGCTTGTTATTGGGAGGTACAGAAGAAGATGAAGGAGGAGAGCAATACAATCGTCCATTCACAATATTATTTGGGAGTCTTACAACTCTTCTCGACAACTCTATCAAAATTCCCTTCATTTTTTCTTTCTTTAAACTTGCTTCTTCTACAATTGTCATCAAAACTTTGTTTTTATTTTAAGAATATCCAATTTTTGACGTGAATTTTTTTGTTGAAAATGCCTATTAAATGTTTGATAAATGGAAAACTCGCAATAAATTACTCCCTTAAGAAAATTATTCACTCCTAAAAAGTAAGAAATATTTTTACTAATTTACAAAAAAGTTGATCTTTAATAGTTTTTTAGTTATAAAATTTCATTTATTCAAGGGATAAGGGTTTGAAAAATACTTCAATTTTGGTCGAATTTGCTATTGTGATACTAAACTTTCATGAGGATCTATTACATCCCTAGACTATTTAATACCGTATTTTAAACATATATATTTACCCACGTGGACATAAAAAATAATGCAAAATTATAAATAGTAATGTGTTCACGTGGGCACATATATACCTTTAAAATACACTATTAAATAGTTCAGGAGTAAAAAATACGGTATTAAATAGTCTAGGGAGGTAATAGGTCCTCATGAAAATTTAGTATCGCAACAGCAAATCCGACCAAAATTGGGGTATTTTTCACCCTTATCCCTTTGTTTAAATAAGGATAAATTGGAAGAGAAAAATCAATGTCTTCTAAATTTTGTGAAACACCACTTATTTTTAAACGAAATGAAAAGGTAAAACACAGTTTATTTTGAAATAGAGTGAGTAGTAGTTAAACAAAGGCATGACAAGTATACACTTTGGCTGCCCGATCGTCAGGCTACACAAAATTCTAATGCTTAGTAGTAGAGAACATCTCTTTTAGCTACAGAAATGTGCTAGCTGCTAGTATAGAGACCATAAATCTACAGCAGGACTAAAACAATTTTCTCAAAAGATAATTTTGAATAATGTGAATAACTATTTTTCCCGTCCAAGAATAAGATGAACAATTCTCCAAGAAATAACCAGCATGTTGTGACTGTAAGCAAGTTTTTGCCATCCACTGAGCCCATTTGCTATATTGGATGACTGTGTTTTGATGAAAATGTCCAAGGAGCAGAAGTTCGAGTTCAGATTGGGGAATCAATTAAGCTTTGGCTCCCAACTCCAGCATTAAAGTGTGATTGGTTTCATTTGATGTTGGGCCAACAAATTGAAGTGGACCTGCTCACAAATACATAAACAAGAAAAAATAAGCTCACAATGAACACAAACCATCGAACACCTATGCAGAACTTACAAATCATCCTAAATAAAATAAAAAAAAGAGTAAACAGGGGAGTCGTTGCTGGAACCAATGCTCTTTGGTTGCAACTACAACAACATACCCAGTGTAATAGCTCAAGTGATGTTTAAGAGTGTACGCAGACCTTACCCCTACCTTGGATGGACAGAAGTATTGTTTCAGATAGAGTGTTCCTTAGTTGTAGAAGGAAAAAAGTGTGTCAACAGGATAATCAGATATATGATTTGCTAACATCATTATGTATTATCACTTGATGTACTCAATGACGGTTCATTGCAGCGAATATGTTACTTGTGAGGTACGGGTGTATCAGTGAGGAGGGTATATTGGCAACCATACCCAATAAAGATTGTGCCAGATGAAAAATGATACCACACAACCACAACTTCAAATTAACAAGGACATCAATAGCCTAATTAGCTCTGTATGTGGAAAAAAAAATTCTCAACGTTGTGGCTAATACTTTAAAGGTTAAAATTCATGTATTGAATAAAACGAACTTAACACGTTTCTAGAAACAATAATAAAGACATACCAGGGCTGAAGTATCGATTCTTTAGAGCCCACTCTTCTCGCAAGGAAGCAAATTTTTTGAAAGGAGCACCTGGGAGTAGAACAATTGTGAGGCTTTAACTACCCAAAAATTACAGTAGAAAGGATTCTACTAAAAGATACTCCCTCAATTCCATATTAACTGAATTTTTTAGTCTTTTTTCATTGTTCAAAATAATTGAATTGTTCAGGATGGATGTTTGAAATATTTTTAATATTTGTCCTTTCATTTATTGAAGTTTTATATTTTCTAGGCAATAAATTACACTACTTATAAAGTTATATTTATGATTTCACAAAGGGCAATAGTGAAAATTATGGTTTAAATTATGTTCTTGAATGTTTTTTTTTAATATGTGTACAATGCCTCAGAAATTCAGTTAATATGGAATAGAGGGAGTAGTAAGTAACCATAGCTTGTATGATTCATAGCGTAATGGAGCTTTTACCTTCTAGTTCCACCATTGCCTTCTTAATCACAGGCTTGAACTTACCTGCAAAAGTTTGATCACTTCATCACAAATATAGAATGGAATCTTAGCCAAAACATGACAGGCCTGGAAGGTGAGGGCAGACCTAGTGTCTATGTAGGACCACAGACACCACTACTTTCCGCTCTGAACTTGTATATATATATCTGAAAATCCCTGATCATTGGTACTTATTAAGAGAATCGAACCCACGGCTTCAAATGACCAGTGGCTATAGTGGAAGCTACTCAAACTAGCTTTGAGAACTCGAATTACTGATTCTACATCCTAGATCTACTCGTACTGAGAGGCTCATAATGTCATCGAGCTAAATACTACTAATTTAATATATGGGACTCTTAACACTCCAAAGCCTTGTCTATATAATTTTTTTATGGATCATCATATAAGTGAGGGGTGTCAATCCCCCCGAAGGCTCAACCACAGAATCTCTAAGTGTGAATCTTTCATATGATGTAAGCCAGGTACTTTTCCGTTATTATAATTACTTGTGCAAACATTTAGCTGTTCCTTGTCAATTCAGTTTTATTTTTGCTTTGTTTTGGAAAATGGTTTCCATTTACACTGGAAGGACTAAGAAAGGCACTTGTCCTTGGTTGAGTATTGCCTGAATATATGCTTTAAATGACTAAGTAGATGCTTCAGAATAGAAAAATTCGAATATTTTCTTTTAGCACTAAGGTATTCAGCTAAAATAATTCAAACAAAAGAGCAAGAGTCTGAACAGCAAAATCAGGCACTTCGCAGTTCTAAGACTTTTGCTTATCAATAGGGAGAATATACCGTAACACCATATTCAATGAACAAGAGAGGAAGGAGGTTGATACCATGTCTCCTTTCCACATCCATCAAAGATGTTAGTGCTGTTCCACCGACTGTCCAGTCTTCAACTGGAGCTTTCAAATTTCCCACCTATATATGAACAAGTGTGTCGGTATAAATTGCAATTATCTACGTAAAGATAGTTACGTAAAAGGAAGGGAGAAAGGAGGGAAGATATAAGGAGGCATGGAAACACCGACAGAGGAAATCAAGCCTGTTTTGCCAGACTGAAGAAGTGCTCCAGCCCCATAACCCAATGCATAGCAATAGTTGGAGTCAAAATTTGAAGGCAAACCACATCTACCCTCGTAACTACAAAGCAAACAGAGTCAAGTACGAACTATTATCAGGATAAATTAAGGAAAGCAGTTCTAAGTACTCGTATCAATTATAGGTTATTAAAGCAGAACAACACAAGCCAAATGTAAGTGGCATCAATTACCCGAAAAAATGAGACTGCCCTTTGAATTGTTTGGTATATGAACCTTCCTTCCTCTTGCTTTCGAGTTCAGCTTCCACCATTTGAATAAGCATTTTCTCAGTTTCTATTTTGGCAACCTGTAGAAATTGCAAAAGAAAATGTACTATAAGACAAAGAACATAGCATGACTTGACTTAGTGAGCAGTTGTCCTATTTGCCTGACTTCCATCGAACTGAAGGAGAGTACCTGGACATTTCCATGTGGATCTCTTTCAAGAAGTAACTGCTCCTGAATTGCTTGTGGTAGGAGTTCAAAGAGATCGTGAGACTGGCTTTGGAGTTTCTTTTTCCAACTGCCAGCTTCATCAATAACATCATGAGCAAGGATTTCATTGAGCTCTGCAATCAACTGTTGCACCTGCAAATAAGAGAGATAATCTTAACAACACTTTATTGATTTTTTCTGTTCATAATGATAAACGAATCAACTAAATCAGATGCAAAAGACAGAACAAGCTGAAAGGAGAACTGAGTGAAATAGAGGTAACCATGATCAAAAGTTATATAACAAGAAATAGACTGGAAATATGATTTCTACAGTTAAAAGTTTGAACCTCTGGAATGAAGTCAATCAGGCCTTCGGGTATTAGTATAACCCCATAATTATAACCAAGTTTTGCTCGTTTACAAATTACTCCTACGATGTAATCTGTAACACTTTTAAGTGTTTGCTTCTGGGCTGCAACCTGTGGCAAAACAGTACCTTTGTCAATATTAGGGAAAAATCACGAAACAGTTCCTATAAAGTTAATTCTAACTAACATACTTGGCATGATCCTCTTTACAGAATAGTTCTCAGGAAAAAAAAAGTCATGAAAATGGAATTTTAATGCAATTAATCATCTCGATGGCATGCACTGAAGTCCCTACCTAGTAATTTAAGTAGTAAAGTTAAGGTTTTTCCTTAGACATAGTATACAATAGAAACTTAGAGAAACTCTGAATAAAATTGAACTTCCAAAAATAACCCATTACTGCAAAGAATTTCTTCATTACAAATTTATTCAAACTGTGCATTTGTAATGAACTTTAGGAGAATACTGAATTCTCTCTTCAAGTTTTGGGCACATATAAGTGTAATATGTTGCATACATGCATGAAAAATATGTTCAATGATTTGGAAAACAATTACCTCTTCACCAATGATGGTAATATTTGGATGGGTTTGAAGAGCACACTCCAATGTAATGTGTGATGCAGCACGGCCCATAAGCCTTACAACTAGAGAAACCATAAATTGCTTGATAAAAAGAACATGAATAATAGTATTGCGAGTTAAAATTATAAATTTATTTGGAAGAAACAAGTCCTAGTTCTCAAAGTTACGCATGTATAAAGTAGTATCCCAAGTTGTCCACAATTTATGTACTTACAGTGATAGTATTTTCCTGTTGAACGAGCATCTATCATGACATTTCCAATCATTTCTGCATATATCTGCACCGAAATTGTGAAGTTGGATAATCTCTATCCATACATTCCATAGATAGGAGTAACCTACCGAAGTTATCAAATTTGTGTGATAATATGTCATTACTAAGAAAACTATGAAAGCAACAAGGTTTGGGTGAAATACTTCCATAACAGTTTGAAAATAAGACAGACAGCATAAAAATATTCTGAAGTAACACCATTTCAAAGTGTTTCTCATACTAGAAGTAACAAAAACTAATGGTCAAGAGAGAAGTGCTAACTAGATGTTATTTATAAAAATAATGTGAAGTAAAATGGAACTAAGATTTAGGAAATAAGGCAAAAGGGAAAACAATTACCTTGCAAGCAGTATCAAATCCGAAACTAGTAGGAACTTCTTTGCTTTTCAAATCACCATCAATTGTCTTCGGGCATCCAATAACCCGTGTTTTCAGACCTTTACCCCTTCAGTCGCACCAAATAAACAAAGTTCCGTGAGAAGAACGCCAATGACGACTACCATGAGCCAGTCCAATATAATGATAATACTTACCTGAAGTTCTCAGCTAGAAGACAAGCATTTGTATTTGAATCATCTCCACCAATCACAACAATCCCATCTAAGTCAAGTTTCTTAGCTGTTTGTGCAGCTTGATTAAACTGAAAAAGAAGAAGAAAACAAAAACATTATGCAGACTGAGTTACAATGAAGCATAGTTTGCGTAGAATAAATAGAAGAAATAAAAAGAAGTTGATAGGGGATGAAGTGAAGAACTATTTGAATATGAAAGAAAAGAAAGATAACCTGTTCATCACTTTCTATCTTGTCTCTACCACTACAGATCATATCAAAGCCACCCTGTCAAAATATTATCAATGAAACATGTTCTACAGAAGTAAAATCAGGCAGTAAATCAAAAAGAGAAAACAATAAGGATAAAATATCCACTAAACCGAAGGTAGAGGTTTAGCTTAATCAAGTTGCAAAATTCAAACAATTCTGATCAATTCACGGCAGCAGTCTCTTGGATAACCAGTCGTGGAAGAGTAAAACACAACGGACAAAACTTCTCAAATTGACATATGCTGAAAATATACATGCCATATGGGGAGAAAGGAACTTCCGGATTTTTGAAGGGAAAAAAAGGGAGCTTGAAAGCATTGCCAGAGAAATAGTGTGTGTCTTCAATGTGAGGGCTGAGGGTGCATTACAAATTTACTACAGAAACTCATCATCTAAATTGGAAGTCAATTTGAAGTTTATAATGATACATCTAGAAAGGTAGCACTGATGTGTAGGATGATGAGAGTGTGTATTCTCCTTGAGATTAATTAGCTGTGACATGCTATGCTAAGCAATGTGATGTCCTTACTTGGCGATTAATGAAAAGTTCAATTACAAAAAAAAAAAGAGTTGCAAAGTTCCCACATCAGAAACTAAATAGGCGGCCATCATATTGTTACAGATAACTCTGGATAGAAAAATATTTTTCCCATAAAAGTCCACAAGCATAATTTATTAGAGAAAATTTTGTTTGGAACATATGCAAACAAAGACCATGCATATTAACTGGATGATGGAAAGTAAATTTCTTACTTGATTTCTGTAAGGATAAACAAAATCCGCTGTCAACGCTACATATTTACAGTTCATTATCCCTGCTGGACCTCCCTTGAATCCATAGAGCATGCTATTTTTCGTTTTCTCCTGCAAATAGTCTAGAAGAAAAATAGTCAACTAATTGCTGAGATACACGCTTTTGTACTAATAACTATACACATGCACAGAACTGCAAAAAAGTAAATACCATTAAGAAAGAACTATTGGAAAAGCACTCACCAAAAATTCCAGAGATGACATTGTGCCCACCAGGAGCCTGTCCACCAGACAATACAACCCCGATTTTAAGAGTATGATCCAATGCAGCTCCAGATGTGTGACCTGGAAGTAACGACACGGAAGGCTGCCCAAACAGATTTGGAAAAAGCTTTGCAATTTCACCTACAATAATATGTTAAAATGAATATGAAGGTAAGCATGAAAAAAGGCTTGTTTGTAACAGAACATTTAGCATTGTTCTATTTCTTGGGCTAATGAGATCGGAAACTGAACATATGTGATGTCTTTATATGGAAAACTTACCTCTATTTTGAGCACAAAATTAGATTAGCCTCGTTTGTTTGTCATTATTTGCTTCAAATTTTCAAACTGGCTATACCACACTAAAGCTCTTCAGTAAAAAAAAAAGTATAAAATTCTTTTATGAGGAATAGTACCTTGTGTTGGTGCTAGATTCAAGATGAAATTAATTCTAATCTTCCCCACACCACCTAATTTGGCACAAAACTCACGGTTATCTTTGGGAAAACCACACGACTAATAATAACCTTGCACTAAGTAAAAACCTAAGTTTGTGCTTCTTTGATGTAACATTTTGGATAACTTTAATTTAGTCCAAAATTAGATAGTCCTAACTTTGGTACCAAGTATATAAAAAGATAGAGTCCTTGTACTCATTTACTAGTTACTTATACTACCACATAAATAAATGCATCTATGTATCATATTATATGAGTAGTGTTTAACATTCTATAAATACTATTGGTATCTAGTGGTCTTCAACTACCATTCCTATACAAGCCTATAAAACAAGAATGTAAAAGCTAATGAGTTTCCAAATATATAATGGTGTCAACTTTTTTGTACCGAGTTATGAGATAGAGTGTCATATTAAATAGAATCTAATCTCAGTGTTACATCCTTCTGTTTTTTTTTTTCAAAAAAAAATTTCAGATCATCAAACATGTAATCATCGTATATCATGGATGCAGGCCCGTTATCAAATTATGAAGCTTGCCAATTAATCGAAATTCATAAAACTATCTATGAGACAACTAGAGACTAGAGTAAGAAGTTAGTAATAATGCTCATGCTACACATCAAGTGAAATGTCAGATTATTTACATTCCCTTGCACATTCAATGGTACACTTTATCTTTTGTTTTTTGATAACCTTGGTTCAGGGCCAACTTGCGTGCATATGTGTCAACTCCCACCAGCAATAGGTACCAGGTAACTCTATCCACCAACGCTATAACAGATGAAGGAAATCACCTCGTGCTTTTTGTCTCTGCTGAGGTTTGAACGACGGTACACATTTTTTTAAATACGAAACACAATGGATGAACTAAAAATTCAAAAATAGAAAGCAACTACACAATTGAAAACCGAAAAATAGCATGAGCAACACGTTGGAATCAGTTAAATTACACTGGGCATTTTCCTCTTATAAACATACTAATGCATAGAAAAGTGAGATTAACCTGGATTTCCAGCGGCGGAACTAGGAGGACCATCAATGACTGAAAAGGGCTTTTTGAGGACAGAAGGCAGAGGAAGCGATACAATGAGACGGTTGTGTTGGACTTCGCTGTACGACGATGTCGATCGTCCGGGACCGACGGCAGTTGCTGCCATGTTTTTCGTGCTTAACTAATTGATCCTGTGGAAATATGTGTGTGTGACGAGAAGGAGAAGATGAGAGATGTGAGGAAAATGTGAAGTTTAATTAGTATTTTTTTCAAGTGAAATCGTAGAAAGTGGAGAGTTAGTTATGATTTTGAATGCTGCCACTTTTGAACTATTCTAAAGCCGGGTAAAGTGGTGCTATAGCTATTCAGGAGAAGGGAATTCATGAAAAGTGCACTTTTTCCCTACAAAGAAATACTTATTTTTTAGCAAACGTTTGACGATAATCACTTAATTTGAAATTTATGAAATACTTAATTTTTAGCAAACGTTTGACGATAATCACTTAATTTGAAATTTATGAAATTAGAATTGAAGATAAAAATGTACTACTATTTGGTTAGAGTATATATTTTGTATTTGAAATTTATTTATACATATTAGAAGTAGTTTTCAAAAATTTGGAATCAAACTTCTAGCCCGTTTGATCATGCTTCTAAAATTAATTTATTTTGAAAGAAGTAAAAAACTCAAAAGTGCTTTTCAGAAAAAGTATATTTAGTGAGAAACAATTTGTGTTTGACTAATAAATTTTAAAAAAATACTTCTAACTACAAATTAGAATGGCTGATACTTATCTATAGGAATAGTAAATTTCAGATGATTAATTGTTTCTAAATGAAGTACTTATAAAAAGATCTCTCTCTAGTGGTTCAAGTGTGAAACAAAGCAGAACAATGTGCAATTTCTAGTGAAGGTGACGATCACTAATTTCGGTTAGTCGTTATTGCTTATGTTAAGGTATTTATTGTGATCGCGATAGAAGGACAAATGTATAAAGTCAATAAAGAATGTTGGTATGTTTTAAAAAAAAGGAATGTTGTTATGCTATTACTTAAAACAAGAAATATGACCAGGTTTCTAACTTCAGCATGATTTGAAGTGTCAATATCACGTTGTGCTTTCTGAATAGATCATATTTCTGCACTCTAATATCTTAGAACATCCGATGTATCAGGAAAAGAAAAGAAGGTTTTAATCTAAACAGAACTCAAGACTTGTTGCAAATTTGTACTATTGATGTCTTTGATAACTGAATACGGTCCTATAGTACAAACTCTGGAAATGAATGATTCGTTGAAAGCTAATATGCTGTATTTAAGCTTCCACCTTCTCGTCTGCTTCGAGTTTCTTTTCCTTGTTGTCGAGGGTCAAATCCTTCCAATTCCCAAGCTCTTCCGCAGAATCCTCAATACTGCTAAGGTTCTGCTTCTGCACCTTGTATTGGTGTTTCATTGAAAATGCAATGAAAATCAAGAAATTAATTACTCCAAGAACTGCTAGCAACCAGTAGAATAAATCCAGCTTTCCTTTGTTTAAATTGCTTTTAAGCCATCTTCCTTTTGTTGCTTTCTGTACAAGTGACACTAGCAAGCTACTCACGAAATATCCCATCGAGAGTGTGCTGAGAAACAGGCCTGTGCTCATAGATTTCATCCCTTCTGGTGCCTCCCTGATGAAAAATTCTAGCTGTCCTACATAGGCAAAAGCTTCCCCAGCACCTACAATGAAGAATTGAGGGACTAGCCAAAACGCGCTTATATTGAAGTTGAGATGGATGGCATGTTCCCTCCGGCGTTTTTCTACCAAAGCTGAAGCTACCATACCAACAATAGAGAGTAGTAGTCCAATTCCAACTCTCTGAAGGCTTGTGATTCCTTGGGTGTTGTGAGTGATTTTTCTGGCGATACGTACAATGACTCTTTCATTTATGGAAGTAAAGAGAAGTATGCTAATAAAGAGAAAGACGGATAAGGAGCCTGCAGGGACGGCAAAGTTGCCAACTTTCCGGTTCATGAAGGTAGCTTGTTCAATGGTGAAGGTGTTCATCTGAGAGTATACTGTCCAAAAAAGTATGCATGTAGACCATATGGGAATCAATTTAAGCACCATTTTCACTTCTTCAACTTCTGTAACCGTTGAAACTATCCACGGGCTCTTGCTATCCTCATTTGCAGCTGCAGAGTCATCAAGAATGGCTGCCTTGTCAAGACACCTATTTGATAACAAGTACTGGTTAGCTTCTATTAATATCAAGTAACTGTTTTTCACTTCTAGTTTCATTTGATGATTTCTTAATTTGTACTAAAACTACTACATTCAGGTTAATCCTGTCCGTATATATTAAAAATTCAGCGACTACATTATGATGCAATTGCCTGTGAATATATGTTGGTTGAAGATTCCATACTTGTGAGGTCTATTGCCCATTTTGTGCATTCTGTTTGGGTTGACTAGCTCTGCCTAGCGATGCCATCCTATGTTGGGATGGTCTAGTCCATGATCTTCTATGTTTATCGGTGTTTTACATCGATAGTAGATAATAGTCGCTTACCTCAACATATGTGTATGTGGGACTTTTGCATTGTGATATTCATTCAAGAAGCCAGGATCAGAAGGGTAGGTAAGCTTTCTCTTCCTCCAAGCTATAAGCAGAACCCTCCATATGATAGTCAAAGGACTTCCTTGAGGCTTCTTGAATCTATACAACGTCGTTCCACCAATCAATACAGCGACTCCGAGGACCATCGTGCCTGCTGATATCCCATATCCCCATGCTCTTCCTACATTGTCTTGTAAATACACCAATACAGTCACTGCAAACAGAGAACCAAGGCTTATGCAGAAATAGAATCTGTTGAAGAAATATATCATGGACTTGTTCTCCTTGGGATCTGATGAGTCAAATTGGTCTGACCCAAACCCGGAGACATTTGACTTGATTCCACCACCACCAAGAGCTAGGATGTATAGCGCCGTATAGAGAAGAGCAAGCTGCTGGCCACTGGCTTCAATGCAGTGACCACCTCTTCTTGGGTTACATTCAGGGGGTTTCATGCTTGGAATGGATGTCGCCAGTGTCAACAGCGAAACCCCCTGGTTAGACACAAGATACATATTATGTAAGTTCTCGTCTTAAAACGGTATTTTATTACTTCTTTAATGGACAATAACATGGAGAAGAAGTTCTAAAAGAAACAAGGTTTACATGTAATTCATTTAAGTGTATTGCAAATCTTTTACCAGTTCGAAAACCAGACATGTATGCTACATATTGTCTATTAGTATGAACACCCTTATTTTCAGATTTTCCTTGTTGATATACGAAACAACTTCTCTATCTTTAATTTGCTCAAGAATCTTACCACAGCAGCAATTGAAGCAAAAATTGCAACAGTCAGATAACGTCCGAGTTTAGCATCTGCCAAGAAACCACCTAGAAGACCAAGAAGATTAAGTGTCCCCATGAAATTGGTGACTATGTTGGCAGATTTGGAGGATGGAAGATGTAAATCTCCAACCAAGTATGTGACTAAATTCATCGAAATCCCCATAACACATACCCTTTCTGATAGCTCAGTTCCTACAATAAAAACTTCAGTTATGTGACTGCAAAAAACATTACACAGTCAAGATATTAGACAAAGTTTTATTTTAAGAAGGTCACCTAGGATAAGTCCTGCAGCTAGCCATCCCCCTGTCCTAGACTTATCGACCGGGTTTCCTCGAAAATCAACCAGATTACCATCTTCTGCACCATCTTTTCCAGCATGGTTATCAACCAAAACCTGTACATGATTGAATGAAAGCTTTGATAAGATATGTAAGCAACAACAACATACACGGTGTAATTATTCTACAAGTGACGTCTAGGGAGGGTAAGATGTATGCAGACCTTACCCCTACTCTTTCTTGAAGTTATTCGAGAAAGAGTTGCAAGAAATATGTAAGCATAGACACAATTATATTCTATAAAATGGAAGAGAAAAGTTGAGTCTAATTACCATTGCTGTAATAGGGCCTCCAGAGAGAAGGAGATGCTATTATATTTGGATTCTGAACTTTCTAGTTTAAAGAAAAATATGAGAATAAATGATTAGGCCAAAAGATAGAAAGGTAAACTGTAGCAGCATTGCTACATATGTGTTCTAAAGTTGGAAGGTATTGACTGATTGCAGCAGGTTTGTTTGTATTTGAAAGCATCATTTTGTGGTCAAAAAAGTTTACAATCTATTGATCTATTAGATTGGAAAAATTGACATATCTTTGAATGTACATGGTTGTTCTTATCTCTTCACAATGGGACCAGTTGTCATGATTCTCACTTTTATTTACAAAAAAAAATTACATCTGGTTAGTTTAAAGCTTTTGAGCTTTGATAGTGAATTGACACAGGGTAGATAGATGGAGAAGCAGTTGATGTAAAAATGAAAATTTCTTGTAAAAAGGATGTAACGACTAAAAAAGAAGTTTGTAAAGGACAGAGAACTCATGCTTAGTTGTGAGGTGAAAATCATGTTAAATTTCAGTAACAGAAAAAAAAAACCTCTTTTTAGTTTGTTAACGTATATTATTTGTTGTGATTTCTCGTGTTATTGGAAGAAACGGTCTACTGTGTATAGTAAGATTCAAGAATATAACTATTTTGATGCTGTTTCCATCCGTGAACTCTTGAAAAGGGAGTGTCAAACTATTGAGAAATCTAACTTTTGCATTATATCAGGAAAAACTTAAGTACGTTTATAAAGTTTAAGCAAACAAAATAATGTAAATGTTAGTGTTGATTATGTTTTTGGTACAGTGGATGATTATTCGTTTTCTGATTTAATTTGTTTGGTCCACCTAACTGGTACTTATTTGGACATATATTTGATTGTTTTCTCTCCTAATCCTACCCAGGCCCCTCACTGCATCGTCCTTATTACCCTGGATGGGGCGTGGTTTTTTAATAAAGAAGCAAATCAACTGAGTTACTAAAATTTATTGGATCGAGATTTAGTTACAAGCTATTTAATGCATTGACAAATTGAGAGGATTTACAAAATAGTATTCCTTTTGTTTTAATTCACGTGACACACTTTTTTTTAGTCGCTCTTATAAAAAATGATGGCATTTCTATAATAATTTTACCCTTGTAGTTGTATGTATCAATTATTGATTAATAGTACTCCTAACAGGTGTATCAAACATTAGAAAGAAATGATTGTTGTCACTGCTTCATACAACTATATATTGGCCTCTAGCTAGCTACTAATTAAATAGTTTCAGCAAATAGACAAGCTGGACATCGTCCTATTGGTAGTTGGGTATTTTTTCAACGACATATGAAATCTTCTGAGCAATTCCCTACTGATTTGGTTCACTCTCATCATGTCACTTCCTTAGAATTTGCATAACACATAGTCTCACAATACACGTAAAATGCTACGTAGGATAAGAATTGTCATATAATATTGAAACGAAAGAATACTATACAAAGGCAAAAGCTCATTATTCATTATTTCAATTTGAACCACACAAAAAGGCACATCCAAAGAGATTTCATAAAAAAAATTTAAAAAAGAAAAGAGTCTGATATACATGTTAACTTTGTTATTTAGAGTTGATGTGGACAAAAATCGTCTAACAAATCAGAAAAGGACACATCACACATTGGAGCCTTATGGTTGTGGACAAATAGTATAATGAATGCTATAAGTCACTTGTCCTTTCCAAATGATATTGTTCTGATTCTTCTGACGCAATTCTACTTAAATATTTCCCAGAAAATTTAGGCATGCATGAATGAAAATTGAAATGCAATAGTCTAAAAATTACCATTTGATTGCTTGTGTAGGTTTTATCCAATCTTCCTAAAAAAATAAATCTCTTTAGTGTCTTTCCCCTTAGTTTTATGGATCTTTAGGCTGGGTGGGTAGAGGGTTATTAAGTGGATTCGACTTTAGATTAAGATTTAACTAGCTTGGGTTAATTATAAATCACACTAATAAAATCATGTCACGTAATAAACGAAACTTTTAATTATATTTTTAAATGTGACTGTAAAAATAAAGGTACTTTAAGGCCAATATGGTGACATCGGGGTCAGTTTAAAGCCGAAAAGTTAAATTTTGTATCAAGCTCGATAGTTTAAGAATATTTTAGACCCTTTTTAGTATTGAAATAAACAAGATGAAAATAATGCATGGATTTAATACATAAGTCTCTTACTTGCATTATCACATATGCACAATTGGGGTTACATTACACAAGGTGTGATATCATATGGAGGCTGTTGCCAAATTTAGCCACCACAAGAAAACCCAAAAAAAAAAAACACAAATAATTCAAAAAAAAAAGAAAAGATAAGTAAACATATTCTATAACTGTATTATTTTTGTGTAATACTTTTTTTTTTCTTTTAGAAAGATGCAATTAATGGTGAACTCAAAAAATTCAACTTAGCAAAAATACCCACAAGAGGTGCTGTATTATATGTACAAGCCTCTGTTTGCACATAATTTGCTCTGTGATCGTTAAACTCATCTTGATTATCAGGCCCACCAACAATTGCCCCAATTAAAACATTTGGGTTTGGCCCATTTTTGTTGTACCAATAATCATACCCTTGTGTACATCCAATAAAGCCCTTGTTCTCTCTATAAGACACAATTGAAGCCCCTCTATGGTGTACTCTTTTTGGATAATTTGGGCCAAACCCCACAAGATAACTCATGTTTTTTGGGTTTGAGCCCAAGATGTAGTCCACTTGGGATTTAGCAAAATTGAATAGTTCTTCGTGATCAACTATTCCTCCATGACAGACGATTTTTTGGTCGAAATTTTTAAGGAAATCTGAGTAGAATGTGAGGAGGAAGGCCGCGGTTGATACATACTGCATGTTGTTCCATTGACGGACGTATAGTAGTCCGCCTGGGGTGCGATCAACGTTGGTGGTACCGTTGTTTTTGTTGAGACATGAACATATGTAGTGTTCGGCTTTCGAACGATATTGTTCTTGTATGTAGCTGTGTTTCTTGTGTTTTGTCTCCTGTAGTATCTGCATTGAGAATTTTATATAATTACGTCTCACTCTCAAATAAGTTAGAAAAAAATACTATCAAAATATTGTCAAGTATGGGTCATGTGCTGCTAGTCAGTGGGTTGTCAAATCAATTTATTAGTTATGTCCATAATACCATTTTTTGAAGAGATAGGGATTTTTATCATGCTAAAAAAGAGTGTTCCATTAAATTTTGTAATTTAATTATGTATTAAAAACACTTTGTGATTTATTATTTTTATTACATCAAATATAAAGATACATGCAATATTTATTTAGTAGTAGGAAACTTCAGGAAGTGGAGACAAAGTGGGGCAAATCTGTTTATAATTTTTCAAAATTCTCAAGTTGGGTAGATGGAAATTCAATGTTGTGGGAACTCAAACCAGCAGTGTTTTTTTTTTCACCATAAATATTACATCACATCATATGCAAGAAAAAAAATTTAAAATACTTTATGCCCAATTACTGTAAATATGTCCTCCATCCAAATTTATATGACAATATTTGACTTAACACAAAATTTAAAAAGAAAGAATATTGAAATTTATGGTCTAAAATACTCCTTGACCAATTTTTTTTCCTTTACCATTTCATTAGGGATGAATAAAGGAATTTTAATGTTAAATTATCTCCAATTATGAAAAGTTGACTTTTGTTAAGGATGGACTAAAAAAGAAAGCACATAAATTAGAACTTGACAAAGTATCATAATTAGAGTTATAGTCCAATTATGATTACAATTTCATTTTCTATCACTAAAATGCATATTACTATTTCACAAAAAAGTTCTTCCTATTTCTCTACTTTTTGTTCTCAATATTCATAATTAGTGTCTTGCAACACTAGCTCACTTATACAACTTGCTATACTTATCGTGCATTTACATTACCATCTGAGCTTCGCTATTGTTCCACCCAAATCGACTCAATAAAGAAATTAAATAAGAGTATGGAGTAGCTAGAACAAATATGAGGTAATCCATCCACTTTTTCTTCTTTTTCCTATTTTTGCTTTAACCATCTGATTTGAAGATCCCTACATTAAAGGTACTGTCAAATGACCTATGAATATGCATGTGGCATTGTTCTCCAAGGCCCCTATCTATGTCTTTATCCACCACATATATTTAGTCCTTCATTTATTATGATACCTTAATTTACGCTCACTTCACATAGCTTTCTATCAACTTTAATTAATACTTCATATCAACAATGATTGTGGTAGAGTAATAAGTATTCCTTCATTCTTAATTAAAAATTTTAGATTCGAATCACTTTGGGTATGAGTTGCCACTTCGTTAAGAAACGTTTTACTCCAAGGTGGGACTTTCAATATGGATATCAAACATCAATCATGTGGGGAAAAAAAACCTTATTACTACACACATTAATTAGTTTTCCATAAAGTTAAAAAGCATATCCCACCTAGAAGTAAAAGTATTATTCCACATTTGACTCCTAACAAAAAGCAACCAAATGAGATTTGGCACAATCACTCTTTTACTTTAAAAGTGTATGCATTCTCTTTTACATTTTCTTTATAGAATACACGTTTTATAAGATTTTGAAATTGAAATATTGGAAGCTAATGCAGTACACAAAACATGCTGGCCCAACAAATTCAAACATTTGAAAATGAACTCTAGTCTAGCGCAAAAGAGTTGAAAAAAGACTATTCACAATATTTCATCATGACTCGACACGAATGCACAATAGTAATATTTATGAAAAGTTCGAACAGAACAGTTAGTGTCGGTTACCTTGGAAGCAATAATTTGTAGACCAGCAAATTTAACATCCCAACTGAACTCAGTAATAGCCCAACCAATACCTCCAAATGAATTTGCCTTGTTAATTACATACTCCAAATAATCTTCTTTGTCGGTGGCTTTGTAAAGCCATAATGCTGCCCACAACAACTCATCTTCGTACCCACTCACTGATCCATAATAGTTTTTCACTACTCCCACACTTTTGTCATATTTTCCTCTGTACTTGTCACCAAACTCAAACAACTGCACCCATGTTCATTAATTAATGCCCATCCATCGATCGGTCGGTCAGTATATATAACTTAAATTCTTTATTCAATAATATTACCTGTTGGGCATGGTGCAATAGTAAGTGAGAGTAATGCGGATTACTTTTCCTAAACACAATAGAAGCAGCTGCCATTGCGGCAGCTGTCTCCCCGGCTAAGTCAGAGCCGGGGTTATTCTCGTCGATCTTGAATGATCGACGAGAAGTTGTCATGTCCTCCGGACGTTGCCAACAGTAATGATCAGTATCTCCATCTCCAACCTAAATATCACAATTTTTTAATTTATCCAAAAAAAGAGAGAAAAAACATATGTTTAGGTATAAAAAGTTTTTAATTTATTACCTCAGCCCATAATACATTTGGACTAGTATGTGCTTTGATGAAATAATCAGTACCCCATTTGATAGCTTCAAAAGCATGTTCAATTTCTCCTACATAAGAAATCTCTTCACCATATTCAATAACACTCCATGACAACATTGTTACTGTAAATGCCATTGGTAGACCAAATTTCACATGGTCACCAGCATCGTAGTAACCTCCAACTAAATCCACCTACATTGTTAATTTCAAATGTAAAAAAATCATTAATTTCTCCGAATAACATCAAGTTTATATCAAAAATCAAATGTTTATACTTACTCCTTCTTCTAAACCATCAGTCAAACCAGAATGGTCGCGCCAAGTGACACGTTGATTGTAAGGTAATCGACCGGACCTTTGAGCTTCAAAGTAAAGAAGACTCTTTGAAAGAGCATCTGCATAGTCAAAAGCTATAGCAGAAGAAGAAAAAATGGTGGAGAGTGAAAGAAGAAGAGAAAAATGGTGCAAAAAAAAACTCTTCATGATGGAAATTGATATTTTTTTTCTTTGTTTGTTTGTTTCTCCTTCTACTGTCACTCCTAAAGAGGTTTTAGGAGTGAAGAAAAAGGAGAAGTTAATGAGCAAAAGTGTGCTCTGTTTTGCTCTGTTTTTAGTCTAGTGGGGGGAATATGTAGATGTGTGTAGTGACTGTAGTCTAGTATGTCACTTTCCTTTAAGTGAAATGAAAATTCTTGTTGGGGGTTGTGGGGGTTCGGGGGTGGGGGGGTATGGTTAAAATTATAAAATTGTAACGGTTTGTTACTAGATTTTGTTGGTTTTGAAAATGGAAGCTACAACATTTATGATCCCCATGTTTTATTTTTCTACGTTTATGATCCACATGTCACTCTTTATTTTTGGTCCATTTCGAAAATAATGTCTTTTTGATAATTCTTGAATATAAACTTGTATCAATGAGTACATGTGGATTGTACTCACCCCTACTTTTGTTATCCTTTGATGTAGATCTAGTCAGGATGAGCATCGTATCAGTTGATTAGATTCAGCGAAGTTCTCTCTTTCGGAGTTGTGGTAAGATCTTGCTTTTCGAATAGTCATTAATCTCCATCTATTATTTAAAGTCTCTAACTTCCTTTTCTAAGACTTGAGATGTATTTAGATTCTAGAAATGTATTAGATGTTCTTTATACTTATGCTGTCAGGTTTTGGGAATATTCTTTGTTGTTTTTCTATTGTTTGTGGTCTGACTTCCTTCGAGAGTCTCGGATGTGTATTTCTTTTGACTTACACATCTTTTTGGGAGTTCTCAGGGTGTGTGTCATCATGACTTCGATTTTTGGATTGTGACAAGATAAAATGTTTAGCCTCATAAGATTGTGAGGTATTACTTTACATTCTATATATTTTTAATTTAAAACAGTAGGAGTGAAAAGTCTGGTTTCTTTTTAAACGATGTCAAGTTAAAACTATAGAAAAATAAATTGAAACAGAGAGAATATAATGGAATAGGAGTATATATATAGCCACCTTTAACTTTATTCTCAACGTGATTCGTGTCCCTGATTTTGGGCTAAGACCTCATTCCACTGTCATTATTCTTATAAAAGTAGTAGTGCAATCTCCTTGTACTACTGCGTTGATGTTGGTTCAAAAAGGAAAAATGCCAAACAAGTTTGGGTTACGTGATTAAAACTAGAGAAGAAAATTCATCCATTTTACTCTTTAGAATGAGTTTAAGTTATACACACAAATCGGTCGGTTGGTAGTTAGTTAGAATTCATATTTTGCATGAAATAATATATATTTATTTTTGTTATATATAAAGGTGGTAAATCGAGTCTTATGAAATTTTTTCAATAATTATATATTTTTATTTAATTTAATCATTGGTTTTGATATCAACTACAATTAGGTAAATTCAATTCAAGATTTGTGTCTGATATTCAAATTGGAGCCAGAAGGCTGATCAAATTTGGATTTGCGCCCGAAAGTCCCACATTGAGGGATAAAATATTTTCTAACAAAAACGATTCCGTATTTAAGAAGACTCGAATGCAAAACCTCTGAATAAAAAAAAAAAAATACTTACCACTATATCACAATCTTTATCGGTGAAACATTCTATACATGTGCAAGCAAAATACACGTATGTGGAACAATAATGTTATATGTACTTCGCCTTTTTGTCAACAAAGTGAAAATCTACTGCCAAATGTTACTCGTTAGAAATTTTTTTAGTTGTAGTCCCCGCTTTGAATAATTTAAGTTGACTGCTGCCGACACAATATTAGTACGATAGAGTATTTATATACTACTCTTCTTTTTCTGTTTCAATTTTTTTGATATATTTTAATTTGACATAAAAAAAATTTTAAAAAAAATTATTAAATTTTATGATTTTAAATTAAAAATATGTCGAATATATTAAAATACTTTTTAATTTTATATTCTGAACTAAAAGGTAAAGTATATTAAATAAATTGAAAGGAGAAAGTAATATATTATTTATTGGCATGCAACCCATGCGGAAATTATGTAGAAATTTCCACTCATTTTTAGGAATAGGAAGACAATCTTCTGATTTAAATAAATTGACAACTTTGCATGTCGTCAATTATTATGTAATATAAATGCTGCTCTTAAAAGATATTACTATCACTTATATTCCCAAAAATAAATATCTTCTTATGAGCGAATTAAATCCATCATCGAATAAAATTAAGAGAATTTTTTAAAAAAAAAATTCCATGTCCGATTGAATTGAGAAAAATAAATTTCACAAGTGATATTTGTATTAATTTAGCAAGGCGAATATCAGAGGGGGTGAAAATGTTCTCCCGGACTTACTTGATAAAAAATTACAGAAGACTAGATGTTGACCTAATTTAAGTACCCCTTAATGAAAATTTTGAATTAGCAGTTGTTCCTTCTCTCCAACAACCAACTAAAATTGTATGGATTAAATTAATTAAACTAAAATAATATTAAGGGATCCCTAATATTAAAAACGTTTGGAATCATGCATATACAGTACCCAAATAATTATGACACGATATTTTAATCTATTTTTTGAACTGTTTCCTTGTATTTTTCATAACATAAGTCACTTCATCCTAAATTCATACCCCATATTTAAATAGTAGTATAGTACGACATAAACTAAGATTAAAACACAAATAAATACAATATTATTTTTATTATTTGTTAGTCAACCTTAGACAAGGAGAAAAGAATGTGTTTTCCGATAATTAGGACGAAGATTTAGGTAATTGAAACCACATTAGAAAATATACTTCAATATTATTATTTTTACAAATTTGGACCCTTTGGTCAAAACTATACAAGAATGGTGGACCTACTTGATACAAAAGGAAAATAAGATAAAGATTTGATTGCAATAATTATCAATTAGAGATTTGGTAGTTACTAACATTATGGCGTAACTGTCTTAAGTTAATTAGGCCATGACACATATGTTATTCTAGCGGACCAAATGATAACATGAGAGCAAAAAAATAATTAAGCTCCTTTTAAAATAAGTTTTAGTTACTTAAGGTGTGTTCTAGAGGGAAAAAATTCACTATTTTCATGTTCCGTTAGTTAAAACAAATTTAATCCTGTGATTCAGAATTTGAGGTTTATAGATAATGAATTTGGAGACAAAATTCAAAGTTTATAGATATGGAATTTATTTATTTTTAAAATTATAGTGTTCTAAATTAACATCTTTTTTATATATCAGTAAATTTCTTACTACAAATTCAGAATTTGAATCAAAGTTAATGTATTCGGTCAAAGCGGTAATCAACATACTGATTCCACCAACTCTCATAGTATTTATCTAGATTATATATAAATACTTTTAAATTGATAATATGTTTTACTTAAGTATCTTATATAAGAAAATAAGTTTAAAAATTCACCTATTTTTATGGAAAATATTTTTCGTCCTACATAACACACCTTAATCTGAAATTAAGACGTGTGTTACTCCGGCAGACCAATGATGAGAGACCAAAAATAAGCTCTTCTTTTATTTCAAATTTAAAAACTATAATACATGTAATCCTTTTTCTTTAACAAGCCAAAAAAGAAAAGGTACATTTATTTATTTTACTATTATTATAATAATAATTAATAAGAATGATTAGGGATGCTTAATATTAAATGCACGTTTCTCAAATATAAAAACTATAATGCTTGTATTCCTTTTTCTTTAACAAGCCAAAAAAGAAAAGGTAAATTTATTTATTTTATTATTATAATAATAATAATTAATAAGAATGATTGAGGATGCTTAATATTAAATGCACGCTTCTCAAATATAAAAACTATAATGCTTGTATTCTTTTTCTTTAACAAGCCAAAAAAGAAAAGGTAAATTTTTTTATTTTTTTATTATTATAATAATAATTAATAAGAATAATTGAGGATGCTTAATATTAAATGCACGCTTCTCAATTATAAAAACTAGAATACGTGTATTCCTTTTTCTTTAACAAGCCAAAAAAGAAAAGGTGCATTTATTTATTTTATAATAATAATTAATAAGAATGATTGGGGATGCTTAATATTAAAACCACGCTTCTCAAATATAAAAGAAAAAAAGAAGCCATGTTTCTTTTTTCGGTTTGCAGCTAAAGACCTTTCATTAAATAAAATAAAAAATTAAAAAGGGTTTGCAGCTAAAGTAGTACACAGTGCGGTAGTATAATATTTTTAATATTATAATTAAAATTTGAGCCTGTAATGTGAAGAGCCTTTTGAACCTTTTTCGGAGAGTTCGGAGTCAAAAGGGTAAAAAAAATTGAGTAAATTTTTTAAAAGGGCAATAAAAATTAAGGATCAATTACAACATATAGGACAACATTTGGATGAAAGAATGGACGTCGTTAAATCATTGGTTGGAAGGTACACACTGACATATGTCTTATAAGCTTGCAAGGCGCGTGCCCACCCTTCTATCCAAATGTTGCCCTTTTGATTTGCATCCTTAATTTTTATTGACCTTTTGAAATTTTGCTCAATTTTTTTGTCCTTTTGACTCCGGACTCCTTTTCCTAGCATTATACTAGAAAAAATTCTCACGTCAAAAAAGTTACAGCTTAT
>JAJOOH010001741.1:0-23360 GCA_029582605.1 Solanum gracilifrons | reverse complement strand
TTACATTAGGCTTAGAACACTTATGAAAGCGTCTTCCAGCATTAGTTGGAGTGAAAGCTGTGAAAATCCTCGTTGCAATACCACATTGACATTTCACCGTCGACAGACTTGAAACACTTGAGTCCTGACTCATTTTTTAAAAAACTTGAATGGTGGATGATGACTGGAGATGACTAGAACACTCTTTTATTCTCGTGCGAGCTTCTCAAAATGAAATTGATAGGGGTAATAAGGGCTCTCAAGAACCGTAGCTTTGAAATGAAATCGTGTTATTTTGATGGCAATATAGAAGACTTACCTTCAACTTGTAAATCTTCTAAGAACCCTAGTGCCTTCAACTTGTAAATCTTCTAAGAACCCTAGTACCGCAAGCTTCTTAAATCTTCTAAGAACCCTAGCGCCGCAAGCATCTTTCAATGGAAATGGAGAAGTTAACAACAAATTAGGGATTTGATAATGGGTTAAAAGGGATGGGTTTTGGGTCAGATAGGTTATTTAAAAGAGGGGTGATTTATGGGTCGGATAGGTGTTTTAAAAGTGGGTCGGATAGTTTAGGGGCATAATCGGCCCCTTTCCTTTTTATTATAAATGCCACGTGTAATGTAAAAATGACGTGGCATTTCCATTTGGCATTTAAAAAAATGTAAAATGAGCTGGCCAACTAACGCCCATAAGGGCATATTTAGACTAAAAGTTGGACGGCGAGGGCATGAGTGAGCCAAACTTTAAACGGGGGTATATTTAGATCTTTTCGAATAGTTTAAGGACATATTTGACCCTTTACCCTTTAAAATAAATACAAATATCATTGTATTTTAACAACTTTTAAAACACATTACTTGATAAGAATATCTCTTTTGATTGATATATCCTTATTTCTCTTATGTTTGTAAGAACTATGTTGGTTTCCATAAATTTAACCACTAATCTGTTTAGAGGCTCTTGGTATAAAATAAAATAAAATCATTATGGAAAACCTTAATATATATTTTTTTTTGAAAAGTTTGATGATTCTTCAGTTAAAATGAGAGTTTTTTTTCCCAATAAAACTCTGCAATCTAATGAAACATAGATTATCCAGAAAACAAAGCAATATATAGAGATTGTAGGAAGTTGGCATGGAGAATGTCGTTAATAACGTCCGAATTTGTCAAAACTCAAAATCAAAGAGCTACTACACCTTCTCTAGAATTTTTGTACTTGGGTACCAGGTTCAGTTCCTCCCGGAATAGAATTCAAGTTTTCCTTGTAAGAAGCAACTCTCAAACTTCTAGGAGAACCGCGTAAACTAAATTCCTGGGTTTTTCCAGAATTAAGATCGTAGAAAATCAGATAACCGGTTGTACTCTGAAAAATCAATAAGTTATGCTTCCAAGCACCTAATGGAGATTCAATAGGAAGACGACGTCCAATTGTGTATTTCTTAAACCAAGACTCATACACACCATATTCCCTCATTATCCAAATATCCATCAAATCTTGTGTTGGATCAATATCTGATTTTGAATCCGGATAGCAAATCAACACTAGACACTCACTTAAAATCACGAGAGCATAACATGTTCTGCCAAAAAAATGGCAATTATTAGGCATTTTCATGACGCGAAATACCTCTGTCCTGATATCAAAACAGAGAATTGAAACAATGACTTCTGTGTTTGGAATTGCAAACCAATGACAAGAATCCTTATAAAATATTTGAGAACAAGGTAAATAGTACATCGAGGGAAACTGTTGATCCACGTGATCTGATTCTCTCCAAGAATCTATGCACGCGTCATATACCTTGATTTTTCTCTTCCTTGCGTCAGGATCTCTGTATGGTGGATCCGTCTATACTTCAGCAATCTTAACAACCTTGTAATCATTATTAATTTGATCGAACCCAAAGCCAACACCTTCAATACAACGACGAAAACCTGGTGGACTACCAAAGGGACTAGGAGGTAGAATCAGGGTCGACTCAACAAGATTGGTAGTCTAAAGCCACACCTTTAAAGAGGGGTCCTAATATTTTTTTTAATTCTTTTTTTTCAAAAAAAATTAATCATGTATATATTTATTTAAAATCTATTTTTCTAATCTCTTTAGATATGAAGTCATTAATTACTGTTTTCTAATCGATTTGTTTTAGTAAGTCCTTTTCAATTGATAATATAGCTAATGC
This sequence comes from Solanum gracilifrons, assembly GCA_029582605.1. Taxonomy (NCBI): domain Eukaryota; kingdom Viridiplantae; phylum Streptophyta; class Magnoliopsida; order Solanales; family Solanaceae; genus Solanum; species Solanum gracilifrons. Next base: position 21,193 of record JAJOOH010001741.1, on the reverse strand, counting down.
ATTCAATCTCACATTGTTGATCTTAGATAAGATTTTATCAATTATAGTTTCGAAAAACTTCTTTCAGCCGAGGCAATAGTTACAGGAATTGTTAACATTATTTTATAAGCACTATATGCATTAGGAAAAGAATCAAGTCTTTTTATTTGATTGAGTATTTCTAATAAATCATTATCTTCTACTTGTATTATTTCTCTTAATAATAACTAAAACGAGAATATATATACTTACTAACTAAGAATATCAATAATAACAAAAATTCAATAAAAATTATAAAATAAAGTTAGAATGATAAAACTTGGCTCACGAATTTGATAAGTTGATATAATAATATTGAAATAGTGTGGCGTTCTTTCAATATAATGATTGCTTGTTGCATTTCTTAAGATTTTGAAGAAGACGCACTCAAAAGCAAATTTTGTTCTTTTTTAACTTATAAGCAACAGTAAATCATTTTTTTAGGAGAGAGTTCAATATTTAGAATAAAAATAATAAAATAGAGAATAAAAAAGATGAGTATAAGGTAAATAATAATATCAGGTCAAATTTTTAGGAGACAAATAAGAAAACACAATTTCCCACTTAAGGAAATTATTTTCAAAAAATGTTTCATTCCCTTAGAAAAGTGGTTTATACTTATCACATGTTTTTTTTAAAATTTAAAAGTACATATAATTTTAAGTAATATGTATAAGTATTTTTTCAAAATTGGGGGCCCAAAAATATGGGACCCCAAACAATGACTTTAGTGGCCTAGTTGTTAAGACGGCCCTGGTTAGAACCCTATAATATCTTGTAGCTGGATTAAATAAGACAGCGCTAGTGTTACTAACTAAAGCAATTAAACCATGGGAAGGACCAATGAGCTGATCATAATTCCTACTACGAGTGGAGGTGAGATATGGCACATCGATATCTGAAAAGATCGGGTTAATATAATTATCATCATTTTCATAAAGAAATGAGAAGATTGTTTTATATTGATTAAGTTCTTCTTCGATGGAGCGCTTGAATAGGATAAATTCTTCTTCGGTTGTTGTGGTACGATTTAGATAAAGATTGATGAAAGTAGATGATTGTATAACAGTGTAAAAAAAGTTAGAGATACAGTTGAATCTTATGAGAGATTTTACTGGAAACTTCAAATGTATAAATATGATTAGATCTTCAGGCAATTTATTCATAACACCATGGACCATAATTGATTGCATGCAAGTTTCCTAAACATTTCAATTGGATCAAAAAGCTTATACTATGCTGCTTCAGATCCCTACTCATAGGTTATTTTCCTTTGGTTGTCATTATTGCTTTGGAGCGAAAGGAAAAATATGTGGTGCATAAATTTTCCCTTTTTTTAAATATATATTTGGGCTCTAAGGAAAGAGTGAAAAATATATTGGTAGAAGAGTAATCTACAAATAATGTAACTATATAGTTTGTGAAAAAAAATAGAAAGTATGACTAGTGTATGGTGATGTGTGTAAGAAAATAGTTTGTGAAATGAATAAGTAGAATGTATGACTAATATATAGTGATGTGTTTAAAAAAATAGTTTGACAAAAAAATATCAAGTATGACTAGTATATGGTTGTGTAAGAAAATAGATTGTGTGAAAAATACTACTCCCTCCGTTTCACAAAGAATGATCTGGTTTGATTTGGCACGGAGTTTAAGTAAATAAAGAAGACTTTTGAATCTTGTGGTCCTAAATTAAAGTCATGTCAAATGTACAAAATTGCCCTTAATCTTGTGGTTTTAAACATGCCACGTGGAAAGCAAAAAGTAAAATGTTACCAAAAAAGAAAAGAGGTCATTCTTTTTTAAACTGACTAAAAAGGAAAAGAGGTCATTCTTTGTGAAACGAAGAGAGTAGTAAGTTTGACTATTATTATAATGAGGTGTCTTTAAAGAAAAGAATGTTATCTCTTTTAAGTTTACAGTTGTCTTTTAAAATTATTTTTTTCTGGTATAAAGGGATATACTATATTAAAACTATTATGCATCAGGTAAATCTGTTTGTCCGCTACCAAAGATTGGGGGAGGGGGAGAATACTAATACTATTACAACTATTTGTGGTAATTACTGGAGATTTTAGCCTAAGAAAACAAGTTTATGCTTTGACTGCTTCAATATCATTCGAAACAAACAAACGAAGAACTTTTCAAAAAGGATGAAGAAGTTAGCTTGCTCCTTGTTTGTGCCCTCCTTTGCAAGCGTATCTTCCACGTGATTTGTTTGTCTGTAATTATGGTACATGGGGTTCCCCAGCTGGCAAAACATATCTCTGCAATCAGATAAAATATTGATATATAATAGATAATCATTAGCAATAAAGTTTATAATTTCCTTGCAATTCACATTGATTTCTATGAGTATTATATTTTCCATACTGACAACTCTTGGTGTCTTGTTATTTACCGTGAATATTGTCTCTCCAAAATTACAAATTTTCTTCCCCAATCCGCTACAAGCAGAACATACATCTAAATTGTCCTTTTTCTCAATTTTGACAATTTTTAACACTTCAACTACAAATTATATATATAAATAAATAAAGGAAAAACATAAACAAGGTGATGTGACACCTCTCTATTACCTCCATTTCTATTTATCTTTTTTCTCCTTTTTTTGCCTTTTTTCCTTCATTTCTTTTTTATTAAATAGTTTGTTTATTAATTAAAAAATTCAATCATATTTACTATTCTAATTATATCTAATAAGTTACAAAAACACCTCCATCTATTAATATTCTCTACTTAAATAACATGTCTTTTCAAATCCTTTCTAACTATTCTTATGGTTTACATAATCTATAAATAACAATTATCTAAGGATATGTTGAATGTTCATTTTCATTTTCTCATTCTTTCTTTTTATTAGTATAGTTTTTCCCTTTTTTTAATTTTTTTTTGTTTTCTTCATCTTCTTCATAAATTATGTACTTAATAATATCACCATATGCTATTCATTTTGATAAAGATCATAGATAAATTTATTAAAATTCATCTTAGAGATCATAGATATATTCTTCAAGATTCATCAAATGTTCACATTACTTTGGTACAAATTCATCAAAATGAAGAACGAAGCTTAATGATCTTGAAAGATTTCATCAAGAGAGATGGTCATATTAGTACAAAAGTTTGAATGATTTCCAAATATTTTGAAAATTCATTCATGTATTGTTTTGGTTTCAATTAATATTATTATATTCTTTTTATTTTTATTTTGATTAGATATATAATTTCCTTTTATTCAGCAAAAATGAAATAATGAAACTACACTAACCAACATACTAGAAAGAACAATTAACATTTTTTACTCATTTAACGTTGCACTTCTTCTTATTATTATTATGTAAATGAATGAATATGAAAAGTTATACGATTTTATTTTTGTGTATATATGTTTATCAATTTCTAATTAATATTTTAAATTTCTATCACAGTTAAAATATAATATTGCCCTTGATACATTTCTCATAACTATTTCTTATTGCTGCCCTTAAAAATATATATGACATGGTTTATCATATTAAAAAACAGTCACAGACTAAAAAAATACTATTTCTTTAACTTCTTTTAATATTGTAAAAAAAAACATTAAATTTCCTCATTTAATTCTCCCAATAACATATCTATGTAGTATGATTGGATACATAAAATATTTTTCTTTATGATATTATGAATTTATTTATTTTTAACTAAAAGACCAAAGAGCCAAATTTAATTATCAAAATAAGAACAATATACATCAAATCAAATGATCAGGCCCAAGTCAGCAGGCCAAATCAATAAAGCAAGGAAAGAAAGAATAACAATAAACAAACAAATAAAGAGAATTTAGAAATGAAAAGAATTAAAATCTGGAATAACAGAACTAAAAGTGGAAAGAGGAAAGTGAAGAGTTGTCCTCTTCAAACTTCAATCGACATCTCCAAGAGGTGTAACTGCTCTCCACCGATCAATCATGTTCTTCCACATCTCCACCGATCAATCGACAATTTCACCTCTAAACCTGTCCTAAAGCTTGTTCTTCAAGAGGAGCAGCTGCTCCAATCATAGACGAAAAAGCAGGTGAAGAACTAACCTTTCCACTTTGAGCCCGTTTGGATTAACTTAAAAAAAAAAAAAATTTTAAGTCAAAAATAAAAAGTCAAATTGAAATGATTTTTAAGTTAAAAAATAAAAAGTAGGGGGAGATCTACTTTTGGTTTCTGACTTATTTTAACTCACTTTTAATTTATTATATGTCATATTTGACCTTGCCAAAAACTTCCTAACTTATTTTAAGTTATTTTTGACTCATTTTAAGTTATTTTTTTTATATTTGTCAAACACTTTCAAAAGTAAAAAACTGACTTAAAAGTAGGTTTGACCAACTTTTAAGTCAAATCAAACGGGCTCTTCGTCTTTTTCCATTGATAAACTTGTCTCTTTGTTGTTGTAGCTGACCTCTTGAAGGCGTACATTCATTTCGACTTCATCATAGATTAGTGAAGAGGCAAATCCATGATCGAGCTTGGAAAGCCATCAAAACACAGTAAGTGACCCCTATTGCTTCTCCATTTCCATTGATAACCTCAACAATGTTTATGATATAATGAATATGTATATATATAGTATATTTTTATATGGTTTTACTGCAATAAATGTACATATGTGATTAATATGTATTTAACTTATAATTATTTAAAGCAAAAATAATTTATCTTAATTTTCCACATTAAAGAAGGAGTTATCTTTTGAATAGATATATTATTATCATTTATTGTTTTTGTTAGTGATGATGACAATTCTAATTAGCTTAACGTTATAAAATTCTTCCACTGCTCTACATGTGTGTAATCATTTAAAATTTATTAAATATAATTTTATAAAATGATTCGGATTATATTAAACTAGTGAATTTGATAGCGCTTCGCGTGATTTATAAAAAAATCAATAAATTGAAAATAATATTTTTATAACTTCATATAGAGGAAATCAATTTTAATTTTGTTATATTGATTAAAACACAAAAATAATATTCTTATTGATAGATGAACCACATTTAAAAATAAATAAATTTGCATTTCAAATAAAAGAAAAATGAAATAAAACCTAATAAAACTAAAATCACAAACACACAACATATTTTTTAACAAAGTGAAGTACATATGACATTATTATGCATATTTGATATACGCTTTGAGACAATATATTGAAAAGAGCATAAAAAATTTTCTTCAAAAAATTGATGAATCATTGTATGTACAATAATGTAGTTGTCTAAACAACTTACTCATCTCTATGAAAATCTTGCATAATTATTCTTTCTAAACTCATTTAGCACACTTCTATGGTGACAATAGAGAGAATGATTGATCATCTAATTTAGGAATAACTTCACCAAGTAAGAGGAGTCATGTAATTTTCTTTTTTTGATGACAAAGAAAACCCGCAGCTGCTATCTTTTGGGTGCGCACAGGGTAAAACTCCGCTCCTATGCAATAGCTCGCAAACCACATAGGAGAGATAACCCGCACTAGGCAAGCCCGGTGCGACGAGCTCGACCCAAAAGGCAAACCCCTTACTTTCGCTGGCAAGGGGTTTCAAACTTAAGACCTCCAACATGGAAGTCCCAAGCCCAAACCACTGGGCCACCCAGAAGGGTAGAGGAGTCCTGTAATTGAAAGGAGTTTTGCTATCAGCGGTGGCACAAGATGCTGAGAATCATATATTTCCAGTGGCTTTCTGTGTTGTGGACAAGGAATGCGATGCCTCATATGAATATTTTTTTCAAAATATGAGAAGCTTTGTAGATGATACTGATGAGTTGTGCATTATTTTTGATAGGCATCCAAGTATTCGAAAGATGGTTTCGACTATCTACCCTACATCTCATAATGGTTGTTGCATGAGACACCTTGGAGAAAATATTCGAAATAACTTTCACAATTCAAAGGTAGTGACCCATTTTTATAAAGCAGCAAAGGCGTACGATAGATGTGAGTTCAATGACTATTTCAATCAAATAAGAGATTTGGTACCAAAGGCGGCTGAAACTCTTGAACGTATTGGATTTCACACATGGAGCAGGGCATTTTGCCTGGGAAATAGGTACATTATTGTCTATACCATCTCGTTTGAGTTTATTGTAATTTTATGTGTTTTGATTGATTTTTATCTTTTGTTGTGTAGATATAACATCTTGACGTCAAACATCGCGGAGTCAGTGAATTCTATGTTTGATGTTGAAAGAAAATTTCCCATTGTCGCTCTATTTGTGAAATAAATAGGAGATTTACACTTTTATTTCACCAGAGGCATATGGAGCTAGTGAACTCTGCAAATAGATTTGTTCCTTCAATTGAAAAAGACATATCAAAGTATGTCAACGTGGGCAATAAGTTGTTGGCTCATCAAATCGCTAACTACAAGTTCAGTATCACTGGTCATGGTGATGTTGCTACGGTGGATCTACAAAGAAGAACTTGTACTTGTAGAATTTTTGACTTGGACAAAATACCTTGTCCACATGCCATGGCAGTGCTTTGAGCCCAATATGGTGCCGATTTTGGAAATCAGATTTATGAGTAGTCCTCTCCATATTATTCAGTGGAAAAATACATAATGACATATTGTGAGGAAATTCACCCGGTGCCACCTGAAGATTCTTGGATTGTCCCTTTGGATATCATAGAGAGAGAAATACCTCCTCCATATGTTGATCCAAGCAAACCTGGAAGAAGGAGATATAAGAGACGGCGTGGAGTTGGTGAATCATTTCCAACAAGAAAAAATAAGTGTTTCGTATGTAGGGACTTTGGCCACAAAAGAACTACATGCCCAAATCGAAATGCTCCATAAGTGTTGTTGAATTTTAATGAATGTTCTTTTTTATTTGAGGATGATGTTCCCTATCTTCTTATCTTAATTTGAATCAACTTATGTTATGTTATTTATATAAAATGTGTGATTTATTTGATTATGTGTTGCTACTTACAACAGAATATTGCATATGTTCCAACATATGTCAATTATGTGTTAGATTTTACAACAGAATATTGCATATGTTCAAACATATGTCAATTATGTGTTACAAGTACCATAGAAAACGCATTTGTTCCAACATATTTCTAATAAATAATTACGTGTAGGCTGTGTGACCCATCAATCAATCATTACTGTCATTGGAACAACTTTCAAGAAAAAAAAATTACAACTCTTCATATTTCACCCTTTTTTCAAAAAAATAAATACTTTCATTTGAAAAGTCAAAAGTTGTGTCTGTTCTCTTCTCTTCGTCTTCAGAAGTTGCAACTTTTCACACATTTCCTGGCATTATATAAGAACACAACAACATAAGGTCCTTTCATTTAATTTTCTCCAAGATAGAAAGGAAGAAGAAAATGACTAGGTGTCACACCTCGAGTTACCCCCGAGACGCGGACACGGGACCTAGGACCACAAGTGATCCCAAGCTAACCCTGCTGGCATGATCATGAGCGTACTAAAGATAATAAACTGTTGTGGAAGCTAAATCATAAATAAAATGAAAAGATGGGGAATACCCATATACTATAACTGAGATGAATGAAAATTGATGAGTTTAATACAAATATGATATTACCTCAATACTAAGCTAAGTCTATCTATGTTTGAAAATAGCATCTAACTGACTAGAAATGTTGGGGCAGGCCCCAGCTAAGTCTAGCAAAATTGAAACTAAAGGACTAAAAATAATACTGAAAAGACACTCGTGACTATTGTCCTCGGAGAATGAGGACTCACCATTGATTCTGCTGAACTGGAGATCGGGAACCGATCTAAGCGTGATCTGAATGCTGAGAACCTGAACCTACATCACGAGAAGATGTAGCGCACGTATGCGTTAGTACTTGAAAGGTACTGAGCATGCATAATAGAGTAAAGCTGAAATAAGATATAACTGAACAAAGCAATAAAGCAATGAAATAATCTGAACATGATATATATACTGAATACTGAGCTAACTAAATGCAATGACCAATTTATAACATGCTGAGACTGAATACTGAATATACTGATACATGGTCAATGCAATAGAATCTGACTGAACTGTGGGAGCTACTAATAACCGACATAAAACCATGTGAGCTAAATATGGAGTTCGATGTATACGCCTCATCGAGAGGACCCAATACACCCGACCAAAGGGGTAGAGGCATGCTGGCGTGATCACTAACTGATATTGTCCACTGAGGGGACTTATACCTACGTGGCTTGTAGTTCTGGGACTATATGGGTATGCTGAACCCTAGTCCAACTCGGTATTATGCTACTCCCAATAGATTAAGTGATTAATACATTATGACTGAATTTCTGTAATACTGGATAGCTCAAAACTGAACATGTAAAACTGAGAATGCAACAATTAATCAGATAATGATGCATTCATAAACTGAGGCATGTATAACTGAAGACTGAAATATCTGACCTAGCATGCATAATTCAAGAACTAAAGAAATACATAGCTAGGGTTCTGAAATTCATACAATAAACTGAGAAACAACATGATAATCTGATTTGGAACATTTAAATAACTAATTTATGATGATCTGTTGAAATTCTAGAAACCCCAAGTCTGTTCATAATCATGTAATCAAGAATCTGACTGAATTCTAGGGACCTAATGGGTGAAAGGAACCCACTAGTGAATTCCCACATACCTGGTGACGAATTCCACAGAGAAATCTTTTGATTTCGGGGATGGAACTGAAGGAAACTTGTTGCGTTCTTGAACTAGGGTTCTTGACCTCTTTTCTCCTCTTACCCTCTGTCGTCGATCAACTCTGTCTGACAGGGCTTCATTAAAACAAGCATAATATTTTACTCGGAGGTTGGATTTTAGCAAACTCGGTGGCGTTAGAAAGAGGATTCAATTATCTATCATGTCATTGGTCATGGGACACCTAACTCATTTTGTTCTAAGAGTTATGACCATTTGAAGTTGATCCAATCAACAATTTCCTCTAACTGGCTGTTGACCCCCACTTACAGTCAGACTTACGGACCGTGGGTCCGACGATGGTCCGTGCTGGTTGGTCGTCGTTTTCTTCAGAGGTTGGGTAAAGAGGGCCTCGATCCACAAACACAGACCACGAACTTTGGTCTGATCTACGGACATTGAGTCTATCCGTGAGTCGATACTTAGCCAATTTTCTGAGCTAGGTTTGGGAGGGGTTGCAGTGGTGAACCACGGACCACCAGCACGGGCCATGGTCTGACCTACGGTCCGTGGATGGCAACCGTGAGTTTCATCTGCAACTTCTCAAAATCTGCATTTTTGATCTGTTTCGGATACGGGGTGTTACATTATATCCCCCTTGGGACCATTCGTCCTCGAATGAAGACTAAACTAGCTGAAATGGAGGGAGTGGGCTGCAATCTCTACCACTAAACACTGAGAACTAAATTTCTGACTGAACTGAGTTCCAAGAACATGCAAATATGCTGAAAATGCAAGTACAAACTGAAGGAACATGATTCTAAGACAGAACTTACACATGAATGACTGAAAAACTGAAGAGGAACTATTACCTCAAGCTGGAGTGGAATCGGAAGGAAAGAGGTGAGGGTACTTGGCTTTTATGGCTGCTTCTGCTTCCCAAGTAGCTCCCTCTACGGACAAACTCCTCCACCAAACCTTGACTGAAGCGGCTTATTTATTTCTCAACCTTCTAACTTGACGATCAAGAATGTCACGCCCCGAGCCTACACCCTGGGTGGGACCGGCACTCGGAGACCATTGCTGGCCCCAAGCGAACCCTTGGCCTGGCTTTCTTAACTCAACGGAAACCTAACTTAACAGGATAACTCAATACAAAGAAAGGTCATGAAACAACTCAACTGATAAAATCTGGAAAAAAGGGCAACTCGAGTTTCAAAATAGAATATTTACATAGATGAGAGACTCAATACTAACTGACCGACTGTCTATGAAGCCTCTATAACACTGGGATGGATGCTGGGATAGACCCCGCAACATCTTAATAAAACAAAACTAAGAGAACAAAATAACCGAGTCCTCCGGAATGCAAAAAGGCTCACGACTGACTCTGGAGTGCTCAACTGGATCAATAGCGTGCTGGATTCTGATCCTGGGTACCTGCGTCTGCATCATAATAAGATGCAGGCCAACTGACATCAGTACATGAAATGTACGAGTATGCGAGTTGGACAGCTAAACAACAACTTAAGCTTGAAAGGGATACAAAAGAGAACTTACCTTGGTTCTGTGCAACTCATGAATAACTGAACTCAATATAAAGCAATAAGACACATGCAATATATATAAAGCTTGTAAAACTATTTAAAACATGACGTCAAAATCATATTTATAATATCATGAAAATACCATGCTTCCTCTCAAAGTCTACTTGTGCAATGCATGAATGAAGTCCCATACCCCATCTATACTAAGCAGAACTCCTCGAGGAACCATGCAATTTATACTGTGGGAGTTCTCTAACCGACAACCACCACTACTTGCCTAAGTGGTGATACAACATTTTACCTCACGTTGCCCAAGGACCATTCTATACCTTGCCGTGATATAGGACCTTTCTCTAACTTTAACTTAGTGGGTCCACTAGCTTAACTTTACGTGATCATCTAAAAAGTATGACCCGTCAAATCCCATGCTTGGCTACATGGTTCTTATGGAGAGTTAAGCTAATATGAACTCGTGTCCCCAATTCAGTGCTCAACACTACTCCCAAAAATACTTTAGCTCATTAGTGTTTCAAACACATCTTTCTTTAGTTGAGATAATTACTCAAAACTTAGCCCAAAGGCTCTTGAAAACTCTTTCTAAAAAGAACATATCAAAACCATATTTTTAATATGATCATTGATGACTCGGGAAAGTCATACTGCATAAACATTGATGGTATATCTAGAGACCATATTGTTTAAACATTGATGACATACTCGATTTGTCATACTAATCATGTTTTAGAAACTTTTTTGCAAAACTCATATTTTCTCAAAAAGAGATAGTACTCAAACTGCTCAAAACTCTTTTGGAAATCTCAGTTTCCTCTCATCTTAAATGTGAAAACATTTATAACTTCTTTGGGAATACTTAGTTCCCTAATAACTTTTGAGAAATGAACTTGACTCTAAACTCTTTACTTAACTTGAAACTCTATATTCTTGACTTACCTTGAAACTCTATACTCTTGACTTAACTTGAAACTCTATACTCTTGACTTAACTTGAAAGTTGAGCCTAAAAAAAATGAAGTTAAAACGTTCAATAAAGACTCTTGAACAACTTTGAAAACTTGCTTTGACTTACTTCTTAACTTCTAGACTTGACTTCTAACTTCACTTGACTTTGATCCTAACTCGCCTTGAATTGGATTATGGATTCAAGGGTAATGATCTCATGTTTATGGATGAGTTCGGGATGTCTAAATGTACTTAAGAGTGTTGAAAACAACTACAAAACATAGGTACATTACCAAGGAACATGTATGAAAAAAGTGGGGGAATGAAAGGGAAAACTTGGCGTCTTTGGCGCTCTGAGAGGCGCGGAGCGCCAACCCTCAAGCTTCAGAGGGTCCTGCTGGGCGCTCTGCTAGGCGCGCCGCCCCAAGGGCTGGGCTTCAGAGCCCCTTTAGGGGCGCGCTGGCTGGCGCGACGCCCCAGCCCTTTTCCCCAAAAATTTGACTTTTCTCCTTCCTTTTTCCAACTCTAAACCTTCTAAACTTCAAGGTTTCCAGCCCCAAACACTTAAAATCATAAATCCCCTTAATATACAATGGATTCAACTCTAAATCACAACCGGAAACATGCCCCAAAATCAACAAGAACTTCAACACAATCACAACCAACAACTTCAACAAACACAATCAATCTTTTCTCGGAATTAAAACGAGTTTGGCATGTGGGGGAATGAACCAATCCAACAATATGATCTCACATACTAGTAGGGATCAGCCCCGATGATATCCACGACGATCTTTGACGAAACCTTGCTTCTTCTTCTCCTTCTCCTCTTCTTCTCCTCTTCTCTCTCAAAGCTCTAACCCTCACTCTCACTCTTTTTAAAAAAGGAAAAACTGATCTAAAAATCAGCTTGGACCCTTTAATATAACCAAAAGAATTGACTAGGGAAAAGACCAAAATACCCTTACAATTCGGGCTAACTGCCCTGCCAACATCCCAACTTCCAAAGGGCATAACTCACTCATACGAACTAGGAAACGAGCAAACTCGGCGGCGTTGAAAAGACCATTCCACAAGTTTCACAAACATAACTGGAACTACACTTAACTCATCCTGAGCTAGGAGTTATGACTATCTGAAGTTGATCAAAAACTCAATTTTTTTCCATACTTAGCTAAATTTTCCAGATTTTTAATTCTTTCCAAAAATGACTATTTCCAATTTCAAGCTTCTTCATAGTTATTTCAAATTGCCGGATGTTATAGAGAATCTCAACCGGTACATCCTTATAAGAAAGGCTATCTTTTACAGCCACAATCTCTAATGGCACTACGGATGTTGGATATCTCACACACTTCTTCAAAAGTGAAATGTTAAAGACTGGCACTGCTGCTAAATCTGTTGGCAACTCTAACTCATAAGCCACTTGGCCAATCCTTTTCAAGATCCAGTAAGGGCCTACATATCTGGGACTGAGCTTCCCTTTCTTGCCAAATCTCATCACCCCTTCATAGGTGACACTTTCAGGAAAACCCAATCATCAACTTAGAACTCTAGTTCCCTTCTTCTTACATCTACATAATACTTCTGGCGACTCTGGGCAGTCTTAAGTCTATCTCTAATGAGTTGCACTTTCTCCATAGCATCAAGAACAGAATCTGGTCCTATCAAGGTTGCTTCACCTACTTCAAAACAACCAACTGGAGATCTACATCTACGCCCATACAATGCCTCATAAGGGGCCATCTGAATGTTGGAATGGTAACTATTGTTGTAGGCGAACTCAATAAGAGGAAGGTGATCGTCCCAACTAACCTTGAAGTCGATCACACAAGCTCTCAACATGTCCTCTAAGGTTTGAATGGTACGCTCTACCTGACCATCCATCTGTGGATGAAATGTTGTGCTAAGGTTAACCTGAGTACCAAGGCCCTTCTGAAATGACTTCTAGAAATGAGAGGTAAACTGAGGACCTTTATCTGAGATGATAGACAAAGGAACCCCATGCAACCTCACAATCTCATTAATGTAAAACTTGGCATAATCCTTCGCCGAATCTGTAGTCTTGACTGCCAAAAAGTGAGAAGACTTAGTAACCCTATCAACAATCACCCAAATGGAGTCATGTTGTCTGCAAGTACGAGGTAAACCTGTGATGAAGTCCATGTTGATCACTTCCCACTTCCATGTAGGAATGTCAATCTCTTGAGTCATGCCTCCTGGTTTTTGATGTTCTACCTTGACTGGCTTGCAATTGGGGCACTTAGCCACAAAGTTTGCTATATCTCTTTTCATACCATTCCACCAATATACTTCCAACAGATCGCGGTACATCTTAGTGGCGCCTGGATGGATAGAATATCTGGAGTTATGGGCCTCTACAATGATATGCTGTCTTAACTCGCCCACATTAGGAACACATAATCGACCCTGGTAGCGAAGCACACCATCTCCCTCTTGGGAGAAAACCTCCACTTTCTGATTCTGGACTGCACCCTTAAGTTCAAGCAAGATTGGATCACTGTCTTGATTTTTCTTAACCTCTACTACCAAAGAAGATTATGCCCCATTCTGAACCATTACACCACCATCTGATATGCTCATAAGACAAACTCCTAGGCGAGCAAGTCTGTGAACATCCTTTGCTAGCTCTTTTCTTTCTTCCTCAACATGTGCTACACTACCATAGATAATCTGCTAAGAGCATCTGCTACTACATTCGCCTTACTCGGATGGTAATGCACGCTCATATCATAATTTTTGAAGAACTCAAGCCACCTTCTCTAGCGAAGATTCAACTCTTTCTGGGTAAATATATACTGGAGGCTCTTATGGTCTATGAACACATCTACATGTACACCATACAAGTAGTGTCTCCAAATATTGAGTGCAAACACCACTGCTGCAAGCTTGAGGTCACGAGTCGAATAATTATTCTCATGTACCTTAAGTTGTCTAGAAGCATAAGCTATAACCTTACTTCGCTAAATCAATACACAACCGAGGCTGACCCTGGATATATCACAATAGATCACATAACCATCTGAACCCTCTGGTAGAGTCAAGACAAGAGCTGTAGTCAACCTAGTTTTCAATTCTGCGAAGCTTTTCTCATAATCATCTGACCATCGAAACTTGGCCATCTTCTGAGTCAACCTAGTCAATGGTGAGGCTATGGATGAAAATCCTTCCATGAACCATTTGTAATAGCCCACTAGACCTAAGAAACTTCTGATATTTGTAGCAGAGGTAGGTTTGGGCCATTGTTTCACTGCTTCTATCTTCTGGGAATCTACTCGAATTCCTTCACTAGACACAATATGCCCAAGAAAAGCAACTGATTGTAACCAAAACTCGCACTTGTTAAATTTTGCAAATAACTGGCGATCTTTGAGAGTTTGCAGAACAACTCTTAAATGACTCGCATGTTCTTCCTCATTCCTAGAGTAAATAAGGATATCATCAATAAAGACGATAACGAACAAGTCTAAGTACTGCTTGAACACTCTGTTCATCAAATACTTGAAAGCTGTAGGAGCGTTGGTTAGTCCAAATAACATAACTACAAATTCGTAATGATCATACCGAGTTCTGAAGGCTGTCTTCGGAATTTCACCATCTCTGACTCTAAGCTTATGATAACCTGATCTGAGGTCTATCTTTGACAAATGACTAGCACCCTGAAGTGTTGGTCGAACAAGTCAACAATCCTAGGGATGGGATACTTATTCTTGATTGTGACCTTGTTCAACTGCCTATAGTCAATGCACATTCTGAGAAAACCATCTTTCTTCTTTACGAACAACACTAGTGCACCCCATGGTGAAATACTAGGTCTGATGAAGCCCTTATCTAGAAGGTCTTTCAACTGCTCTTTCAATTCCTTAAGCTCAGCTGGAGCCATTCTGTAAGGAGGAATAGAGATAGGCTGGGTATCTGGAAGGAGATCAATTCCAAAGTCGATTTCCCTTTCGGGAGGAACTCCAGGAAGATCTTCTGGAAACTCATTAACCATAAGAACTTACTTAAGAGTTGGGGTTTCAGAGCTTGAATCCTTAACCTGAACTAGATGATAGAGATAACCCTTAGAGATCATTTTTCTAGCCTTAGGGTAAGAAATGAATCGACCCATAGGTGTTAAGCTACTACCCTTCCATTCCAAGATTGATTCGTCTGGAAACTAAAAACGAACAATACTAGTTCTACCAATCGACTGAGGCATAACAGGAATGTAACCAATCCATGCCTAGAATGATATTGAAGTCTACCATTTCTAACTCTACAAGATCTGCTGAGGTGACTTTCTGAGACACTATGACAGGGCAATATCTATATACCCGTCTAGCTATAACTGGGTCACCGACTGGAGTAGAGACTGAGAAGGGTTCTGAGAGAGTTTCTGGACTGACATCTAAGATTACTGCTATATAGGGAGTAATAAAAGATAAAGTAGCCCCTAAATCTTTCCACTGAGTGTACCATATGTGAGCCACATCCTTAAGCTGGTAGGATGCCAACTCAAACCTACCATTACCAGTCACTTCCATCACTCCAAAGATTTTCTTAGCCTTATCAATGAAGTTTTATGGGTCCTCACCAACTTGGGACCCTAAAAACTTAGGCGGATTCATCCTAACAAAATCTCAAACACTAGCTGTCATTGATCCACCATTTCTATTAGTAGGAATTGGAACCTGCGATTGTTATTGTTGGTCATACTCTGAGCCAATAGTTGGATCGCATTCTGAAAGTCTTCATTCTTAACCTCATGGTCTGGGACTAGAGGAATTGCGTTAGCATTCCTGACATTCGCATTCCTGGTGTTAGCTCTACTGGGAGGCATGATCTTAAGCACATAACGACGGATTAGAAAGGAGATCATACCAATGCACAATAAGAATAACAAAGAGAGTGAAGTTTTTCTAAAACACCTCGTAGCCTCCCTCTCATTAGATGTGGTGCACTTCACAACCATGAAAATGACTCTACTTAGTGCGGCTTTTCAGACATCCTAGGAAACTTAAACCTAAGGATCCGATACCAAGTTTGTCACGCCCCGAGCTACCCCCGAGACGCGGACACGGGACCTAGGACCACAAGTGATCCCAAGCTATCCTGTTGGCATGATCATGAGCATACTTAAGACAATAAACTGATGCGGAAGATAAATCATAGATAAAATGAAAAGACGAGGAATACCCATACACTATAACCGAGATAAATGAAAACTGATGAGTTTAATACAAAGAAGATATTAACTCAATACTAAGTTGAATCTATCTATGTCTGAAAATAGCCTTTAACTGACTAGAAATACTGGGACAGGCCCCAGCTATGTCTAGCAAAACTAAAACTACAGGACTATAAATAATACTAAAAAGAGACTCATGACTATTGTCCTCGGAGAATAAGGACTCACGATTGATTCTACTGAACTGGAGATCGAGAACCAATCTAAGCGTGATCTGGATGCTGAGAACCTGAACCTACATCACGAGAAGATGTAGTGCACATATGCATCAGTACTTGAAAGGTACTGAGCATGCAGGATAGAGTAAAGCTGAAATAAGATATAACTGAACAAAGCAATAAAGCAATGAAATAATCTGAACATGATATAGATACTGAATACTGAGCTAACTGAATGCAATGACCAATTTATAACATGTTGAGACTGAATACTGAATATACTGATACATGGTCAATGCAATAGAATCTGACTGAACTGTGGGAGCTACTAATAACCCACATAAAACCACATGAGCTAAATGTGGAGTCCGATGTATATGCCTCATCGAGAGGACCCAATACACCCGGCCAAAGGTGTAGAGGCATGCTGGCGTGATCACTAACTGATATTGTCCACAAAGGGGACTTACACCTATGTGGCTTGTAGTTCTGGGACTATATGGGTACGCTGAACCCTAGTCTAACTCGGTATTATGCTTCTCCCAATAGATTAAGTCATTCACACATTATGACTGAATTTTTGTAATACTGGATAGCCCAAAACTGAACATGCAAAACTTAGAATGCAACAATTAATCGGATAATGATGCATTCATAAACTGAGGCATGTATAAATGAATACTGAAATATCTGACCTAGCATGTGTAATTCAAGAACTAAAGAAATACATAGCTAGGGTTCTGAAATTCATGCAATAAACTGAGAAATAACATGATAATCCAATTTGGAACATTTAAATAACTAATTCATAATGATCTGTTGAAATTCTAGAAACCCTAGGTCTGTTCATAATCATGGAATCAAGCATCTGACTGAATTCTAGGGACCTAATGGGTGAAAGGAACCCACTGGTGAATTCCCACATACCTGGTGACGAATTCCACAGAGAAATCTTTCGATTTCGGGGCTGGAACTCAAGGAAACCTGTTGCATTATTGAACTAGGGTTCTTGACCTCTTTTCTCCTCTTACGCTCTAATTTTTATAAGTTTTGATTAATGATTTGACTTAGATAAGTTCTAGTTATGTTTCTAGGCTTAAACTGACTAAAACCTCATGATTTAGGGTCTAAAAGACGTATCTTAGGGGTCCAACGAAATAGGAAAAGACCAAAAGACCCCTGACTTAACTGCTGTCGGAGTCACCGATGGATTGGACCTACGGGCCGTAGTTCAATCTACGGTCCGTAGATTGGTGTCGTCGATCAACTCTATCTGATAGGGCTTCACTACAACAAGCTTAACTCTTTACTCGGAGGTCGGATTTTAGCAAACTCGGTGGCGTTGGAAAGAGGATTCAATTATCTATCATATAATAGTTCATGGGACACTTAATTCATTTTTCCCTAAGAGTTATGACCATTTGAAGTTGACCCAATCAATAATTTCCTCTAACTGGTTGTTTACCCCTAGTTACGGTCAGACCTACGGACCGTTGATCTAACGACGGTCCATGCTGGTCGATCATCATTTGCATCAGAGGCTTGGTAAAAGGGGCCTCAATCCATGAACACAGACCACGGACCGTGGTCTGATATACGGACCGTGGGTTTGTCCGTGAGTCGAGACTTAGCCGATTTTCTGAGCTGGGTTTTGGAGGGGTTGCAGTGGTGAACCACGGACCACCAGCATGGGCTGTGGTCTGACCTACGGTCCGTGGATGGCAACCATTAGTTGCACCTGCAACTTCTCAAAATCTGCATTTTTGGTCTGTTTCGGATACGGGGTGTTACACTAGGAGTAAAAAAAACTACATTGAATCCCTTTCGAGGGAATTACTAATTGATATCGTTGAAAGGATTGCTTCCTACTCCCTGAAAGATTTAATGAGGGTTAAATTAAGGTATGTACGTATTAATCAATTTTCGCTCTTTAATTTGATTTCCTAACCATTTGATTTGATTTCTCAGTTTCAGGGTCCTCAATCAAGTCGCTAATGACCCTTTTGTATATCAAAAGGTAACATTGGTCAACTTTCCTTATCGTAGATGGTCGATAGTTCAATAAGTCATTAATTTCCTGGAAATGTGCAGAGCATCGGGGAATTTAGAAGGCTTATACAGAAAAGGCATGGTAATTTTTTATGTTTTTCGTATGTATTCATGTTTTTATCAATGTATTTTGCCTTGTAAATGTGTTATTTCTTCTGTAGTTTGATTTTTTCAACCGTAACGATCCAACTGCATTGGGAATGATTAATCAAGCAGCAGACGGTGGCCACATTGGTGCATCCTATGTGCTTGCCATAATTTCAATATTCAATGGCGGTGAATCCATGAGAGAAGGTTTAATGTCCATTGCCAACATGAAAAAAATGGAGCCACTAAAAGTCAGAAGATGTCGACCGAATTTGTAAAATATTTTAGGTGGAATGTGGATGCCAGAACCTAATTTGTTGGGAGGAAGACCCATTTGTTGCATTGTTCATCAATTTGAGAGAATCGGTCGCAGGAATGGTTGGCCCATGGGAAGCGACAATGAAGATGATATCCGTTGTGAATTATGTAGTTGTGATTTAGAACTAGATTATGTAGTTAAAATTTTAAATTGCCATCTGTGGCAACATATGTACATAACTTGCAAATTCATAGTGTTCTCATTTTGATCATCCTTGAAATGTCACATGTGGCAACATATTCACGTTCTGTTGGATAAAATGTTGAATTTAAGTATTTGTATTTGAAAAGACAAAAGCACCTCTTCGTCTTCAGAAGTTGCAACTTTTCACAGTCATTACATTGGGATTATATAAGAAGAACACAACTTAGGTCCTTTCATTTAATTTTCTTCAAGATGGGAAGGAAGAATAAGAAATCTTCAAAAATGACTATGAGTAAAAAAAACTACATTGAATCCCTTCCGAGGGAACTACTAATTGAAATCGTTGAAAGGATTGCTTCCTACTCCCTCAAAGATTTAATGAGGGTTAAATTAAGGTATGTATGTATTAATCAATTTTTGCTCTTTAATTTGATTTCCTAACCATTTGATTTGATTTGATTTCTCAGTTCCAAGGTCCTCAATCAAGTCGCTAATAAACCTTCTGTAATCAGAAGGTAACATTGGTCAGCATTCCTGAATTTATATGGCCGTGTTCAGTTGTTCGAAAATGCACTTCTTTCCTGGAAATGTGCAGAGCATCGGGGAATTTAGAAGCCTTATACAGAAAAGGCGTGGTAATTTTTAATGTTTTTCGAATATATTCACATTTTTATCAATGTATTTTGCATTTTAAATGTGTAATTTCTTATGTAGTATGATTTTTCAACCGTGGCGATTCAAATGGATTGGGAATGCTTAATCAAGCAGCAGACGGTGGCCACATTGGTGCATCATATGTGCTTGCCATAATTTCAATCTTCAATGGTGGTGAATCCATGATGAAAGGCTTAATGTTCATTGCCACTATGAGAAAATCGGAGTCACTAAAACTCAGAAGATGTTGACAGAAGTTGCGATATATTTTATTTGAAAGGGTGCCAGAACCTCATTTGTTGGGAGAAAGACCAATTTGTTGTATTGTTCATCAATTATATCACTTTCGTTGTGAATTATGTAGTTTTGATTTAGAAATAGATGAAGTAGTTAAATTTCTGTATTAATTAAATTTTCATGTGTGGTAACATATGTACATTTCTTGCAAACTCATGGGGATAAAAAGGTGACCTTTGTGTTTTGTACTGATTTTTGAATTTTTCTTTATAAAATGTTTAATCTAAAAAAATTGACATTTTCTCATTCCTAAATCACTCAATTTATTGATTAACCGATCCTTGAAGTAACATATGTGGCAACATATGCACGTTCTGTTGGATAAATCGCAACAGACATGCCACATGTGGCAACATATGTATATCATAAAATGGTCTTTTAGGGGTTAATTCAATTAAATTGTCACCTATTTCAACATGTAACACTAATATATAGTCCTACAACATGTCTAAGTACAAAATTATGGTCTAATACGACAACCTTCATTCAATTCTATGAATTATTTTTACAAAGACTATCATCCCACTAGTTCATCATACAATGACCAAGTAACTTCATATGATAGTTAGATAACACCCTTGTAAATCGCTGTTCCAAGTGTTATAGCATATTTTTATTGCTTAATTATGGTTCAAAGTACTAAAATTTGGTCAAATTTGACATTTTCTCATTCCTAAATGGCTCAATTTATCGATTAACCGATCCTTGAAGTGACATATGTGGCAACATATGCACGTTCTGTTGGATAAATCGCAACAAACATGCCATATGTGGCAACATATGTATATCATAAAATGGTCTTTTGGGGGTTAATTCAATTTAATTGTCACCTATTTCAACATGTAACACTAATATATAGTCCTACAACATGTCTAAGTACAAAATTATGGTCTAATACAACAACCTTCATTCAATTCTATGAATTATTTTTACAAAGATATCATCCCACTAGTTCATCATACAATGACCAAGTAACTTCATATGATAGTTAGATAACACCCTTGTAAATCGCTGTTCCAAGTGTTATAGCATATTT
>JAJOOH010001740.1:0-37055 GCA_029582605.1 Solanum gracilifrons | reverse complement strand
TACTCTAAGCATATATCAATCAAGAAGATTATAAGCCTCAAATGGAGTTTCCCAAGTTTTTGATTGTTTTCCTTCTTTTAATTGTTCCATTTTCAATTACATCAAATCCTCTTGGTAAATCACATAACATACTTATATTTTTACTTTTGCATGTTAATTTATCTTCTTTTAAAAAAATTGTAAATCAATATTTTTTCAATGATAGGTATCAACAAATGATGGAGGTAGAGAATTTTGCTTTAAGAAATGCACGGATGAGTTTACAAAGGAGGATTGCATGTTTGACTGCAAAGGTCGAGGGTTTAAATATGGATCATGTGCTATAAGTTCTCGTTGTTGTTGTACCCAATAAAGTCTCATCTGAAGCTAATGCATGCGTTAAATCTGCATATTATAAAAATTATATTTGCTTAATGGTTAAATTCTCTTTTTTTTCCGACCGCCTTTGATGGAAAAATGATCTTTATTTTCTCTTCTCCTTATCTTTACTATTAATATTGCTTTAGTAGTATCTTTAGCTGTCCTACTATTTTTACTTTGAAAACATTTTTCTTGATTTTGGATGTTACGCTCATCAACATGAATTAATCAACCTAAGATTTTGATTTGAATTATGCATCTTTTCAATGTATATATATAAATTGATTGAATGAGAAACTATAATAATTATGACAACATGAGTCAAATTAATCATAAAACTTAAAAAGAAGACTTTTGTAGGAAGTGTCTAAATGTGTCTTGATTGGACCTAGGAAAAAAAGGTCATATACAGATGAAAATTATAATAATTATAACAATACTAGGCAAACGATATAACTTGAAGAAAAGACTTTTGGAGGAAATACCTTATGTTATTTTAAATTTTAACTTAATTAATTGCCTAATGTTAATAAAATACAAGACAAAAAAATAGTCAAGATTTTTTTTAGAAATTAGTTAATACATAAAGCTAATCAACAATAATTAATAGATTAATTAAAAGTAGATTTAAAGGTAATAAGGAACATGAAATCAATCCAAGGACTAAAATAAAAAATAAAATATAAAAAAATAAAAAATAAAAAAGGACCATATTATGAGGTTAGGTTTTTCCGAATTTTAATTGATCCAGAAATAAAATATTCGATCTTAGTAAGTTAGTATTCTACATGTAAACTTTTAATCAATTAGACCGGGGAATATAATATCTATTAATCAGTATAATTGAATATAAAAATATTCGACCTTTAGTTTTATTTTTCTTCATAAAAGCATTTATTAATTAAGTTGGAGAGTAAAGCATTTTGTAACTTTTATGGCCGAGAATTAAGATATTTGACCTTAGTCCTTTTCTTTTGTGAAGACTTCTAATTAATTATAAACATATGAATGCAAAACCAATGTTAGATCTAAAAAGAAAAAAAAAAAGGGTATATTGTTGTTAGGTTCAAAATCACGCCACGAGGAGAAAAAAAAATTCACCCTTTGCTAGTAACGTAAACAATAAAAATCGCATTTAAAAAAATTATATTCAAGATAGAAAAATATTATAACAATCCTTTGTATCTTCTTTTCAGAATTTTAATTCAAGCACTTTTGAGTTTGATTTTAAATTTTGATGTTGACTTATACTTGAATTCAAAAGCTTGATCTTGACTTGTACTTGAATTTTGATTGCTTGAACTTGTAACTTGCAGAGAAATCTGCATCGTTTGATCCACGAGCTTTCTCTTTACTGTCTTATTAGTATTCGGTCCCTCTTTCTGAATGAGACCCATGTTTATAATTTTATGGTGGACAAGTAGTAATAAACACAAACTTTTTTAACCAATCAGATTAAAGTAACATCAGAAATGTCAATTATACACATGATAAGTGAATTTCACTGGCCTTTGATTATTTGACTTTACATATTATAACATTTTGATATGTGACATGATTCTGTTAGCTCCTTCATTTGACTTGGGTGTGTTGTCCTTCCAATACACATGCAAGTATATGTGATCACAAGTAAAAAGTAATGCTAGACAATTCAATTTCAGGAATTGTTCAAAGAGAGATTAGAGCCTAAGGCTATGACTTGCATGTTTTTCTCTTATCTGATTATTGTTGTTAAGCATATTTAAGATATATGTCGAATTTTTGAATCACAACATTAATAGTATGATCATGATCTCTAGGACATCTAACCTTCTATCAAGATCAACCTCGCACCTACATCATTAAGTAGGCATGTAGTAAATCATCCCGGATGCATTTATAAATCTTCAAATATTCAAGCCAAGCAACACAAACTAGATATGTCTTCGTCCTAAATGTGAATCCATCCATAGATGAACCCAATAGCGGATTCAGGATTTGATGGTCGTGTATATGTGCTCAAGTCAATTTTATTTTATTTTTGTTTAGAAACTTACTAATATTTGTATAGTTTAGTTAGTAAATGAAATACAAAAAATAGAAAAGTTGAAAAACAATATTAAAAAAATATAAGCAAAAAGTCAACCGTGAAAATGTATATAAAAAGAAGAGTAAAAAAAACTATGAAGAAGTTTCAGTTTACTTTTTTCCAACAAAAAATAGAGGTTGTTGCCAAGATTTGAATCCTCGCTAGAGGAAACCATTGAATTCAACTTGAGAACTAAATCACCCATAAGGCATTTTGTTTTATTGGTGCTCGTGAGTTTCTTATATCAGTTTTCCAGTATTTTCTATATACATATATAATTTTTTTATCGGAGTCAATGGGTGTTCTCACTACTAGAAAAGTGTGAATTACATGGGGATATTACCTGGGGAAAATTTTCGCACGTAATACTTGTAAATTTTCTTGCGAAAATTTTAAATTCCTCAATATTAGAATATATTACCTGTGAAACTTGTACCCCCAACAAATTTCGCAGCTAAAGTTCATACCATTTTGCACTAAATTAGTTCATGCAAAATTACCTAGGAAAATATATTCGCAGGAACAATATTTCTAGCTAAATCCGTAGGTACATGGACCAATTTTTATTTTTTTTAAAATCCTTTTGATATGTAGGAAAATTCCAGATTGTCTAAAAAATTATTTATGGGGATTTACCTAGACATTTTATTACCTTGAGAAATAATTGGGAATTTAGGAATTATTAGACCAAAATTTAGGAATGAGAAATAATTGGGAATTTAGGAATGAGAAATAATTTACCTAGACATTCCTAAATTACTAATTCCAAAAATAATTAGTAAGTTATACTCATTTTCCTTCTCTCTAACTCACTTTACACTGAAGCTTCTCTCCAAAACCCACTAAAGCTTTTCTCCAAAACTTACATGCAGAAGCAATGGTGCAAACGATCTGATTTTCCAAAGCTCCAATCGGTGTAGCTCCAAGTTCCAAGCTCATCCAAAGTTCATCTCAAAAATCTCCAAGCAGACCTCATGCTTCTCTCCAAGCAGATTTTTCCAAAGTAAAGGACTACAGATCAGAAGATTTACTTGCCAATCTACCCAAAAATTGAGGTTAATCTACAAATTTCAAAATCTGTGAAGTTAATCTGTAAATTTTTGTTTAATGATTTAGTTTGGATGAAAATCGAGTGAAATTTTCTTGCAAATCAAATTTGTCGCTTAAATACTTGGCCAATGATTGTTGTAGTGTTAAGTTTAGCTCCTTTTTCTTTTTCATTAGCTGTATTTCTTCTTAGGTGCTTGTTATGTTGTTAGTTTTTTGTTTATGATGGCGATGTTTGGATCAACTGTGCACACTTTAGGTAATCGTCAAATAGATTGCTACAGCCCACACCCATACATATAAATGTTGGTTGGTGGGTAAACTTACCACCAATATTGGAGAAGATGAGTGCATGTCCTTATTATGTTTCTTCTCTATATATTATTAAATTTTAATATCCTACAAATGATGTTTGTTCTAGCATCTCGACTATTACTTTAACTCAATTACTCCTTTAATTTGGTCACTTGTGGCTGTTGGACTGTACTACGTTTAAATAGTGTCTGATTAATTGGGTCTTCTCTGTGGCTCCTCTGTAATTATTATTGTTTAGCAATTTTAAGTGTGGCTTCAGCTCCTTCAACTTTTGCCTTATATACTTTAACTTATTACCATATAATCTGTTAGTCCAACTTCTTTATACTATAAGGACAAATGCCTCATGATTTACTCATACATTAAAGAATCTGAAGGGGGTTTACTGTTGCATGAAGTCAAGTTTATATCTAGAAGCATAGGTGAGTGGCTTGTTGCGTTGATGTTTCCTTGGTCCATTGTTTTTACTAAGAGAATCCTCAATAATTAATGCTTAACAGCTATATACTTACAATCCAGCACAAAGAAATAGTAATTAACATGTCGAATGATCATCATCGCATTCAAGAAGTAACCTAGTGATCAATAAAGTGATTCAGTAATCTTAGGAAAGCCTTTAATTATGTGATATTTCTTCATTTTAGACAAATTCAAATCTCAAGTAGAAGAGTATAAACTTCTTTAGGACCTGAATTTTGAAAGATTTTTCTTCCATACATGTACGGATCATTCTGTTCTACTTGTTCTAAACATATAAAAAAGATTTTTCTTCCATACATGAAAGTTTTTTGCGGGTTTCTTTTCATTGGAATTATCTTGAGCAATACTTTCATATATATCTGTATGAAATTTTCTTTTGTTTCAAAAAAATTCATCTCCAAACTCCTATGAATTTACTTGGGGATCTTCATAGGGAATCACTTGCGAAATATTTCTACGAAAATCTGCAAAAAAATTCGTTTTTATAAGAAATTTTAGCAAAATATTCGCAAGAATTTTCGTTAGTTATGCAGATAAATCCGCAAGTAACACAGCTACGAATTTAAATTTCCCAGGTAAATTACCTAGGGATTGTATAAATTCGCAGGTAAGAGTTACCTACGAAGGTTTTTCCATCGGATTCATTTTGCAAGAAAATTCGCACCTGCAGATTTACTGTACTATCCCTAGAAAAATCCCCAGGTAATCAACATTTTTCTTATAGTGGACCTATACGTGGGTCCGCCCTGGAATGAACCCTACTCTCATCAACCCACAATCTACTTTCCACTAGAAATTAGTAAGTATTAATTTACCCTCATGGATGGCCAGTCAATACAAAGTTAAAACAACAACACATGAATGGTAGATTCTCCTAAACAATCAATAATTAAGCATGAGATATTCATACATTGATCATAACCCTGATTACACTAGATTGAAACATAAACAAACTAGAAGATTCATGTTTTGCTCTTGCTCTATGTTCCTAATAACTAATATCCTCGTCCTCTTTTAAAGTATGCATGCATAAGTATTATATTTAGAATTATTTGGGTAAGTATATTTAATAAATTATTGCTTATAAATGTACTTTTTAATTGTTATCGTCTATACCAATACTTAACAATACTTCATGTATTAAATCTGCATATTTTATAAAAATATTATAAGATTAATCTTTAATCGAAAAATAATCTTTATGTACTCTTCTCATTATCATTAATATTAATATTGTTTTACTATTTTTACTTAGATATTTTCTTTTTTCTTCTTGTTGAAAATAATCTCTCTATCTCATACAAGATAGGGCAGAGCCGAATTCAAATTTGAAAATTTTAGGTGCGACACTAGCCAACTTGATCAAGTTTAGATTTAGATTTGAAGTATTCGTCTTTTCAATTTATATAAATAAATCTATGAAACGAAAAAAATGTAATAATCATGACGACATGGCGCAAACCATAAAAATTGCAAAGATGACTTTTAGAGGAATTAAGAAGCTTATGCTATTTTAAGTTTGAACTTAATGAGCTTAGCAAATACCTAAAAGATAAAAAAGTAGTCAAGATTTTTTTAGAAATTAATAAAGCTAGTCAACAATATTTAATTGATTAGTTAAAAGCAGGTCAAAAGGTATTAAAAAAGAAGAAGGGAAACCATTAGTAGAAAATGTTGAAAATTGAGGGTCAAAATCGATGGACGACCTCTGCCTAAAACTGACTCAAATTGACGGACTCGACTATGTTGGAAAATGATGGGGCGGTTTAATAAAATCGATCGACTGCCTTCATTAAAATTAAGGGACGTCTTTCGATTTCCTTAAGTAAGAAATTGAGGGACATCATTAAAGGTTTAACTAAAAGTATGTTTAGTGCAGAGAAGAATAACAATTGTAATGTCAACACAGAGAAATTTCTGCACTTTCTATGCCATCAACAATTGTATAGTTTGCTATAAATGAGTCATAACCATAGTAGATCAAGATTTGAGTCTTGTCGTCATTTATTGTGCTTTAATTTGTGACATAACTATTTTTACAAAATCATGCATTAGTATATGGATATGTATTCTCTTGTGATGAATGCAATAAGGTTTCTTATCAGTCCGGTGATACCTAAAGAAAGGTGTATAATGAGTTATTATCATTATAACTAGACAATAAATTAGTTTATAAGAAAAATTCTTGAGCGATTCCAAATTTATTACCCAATTGGAGTAATTTTGCTTCACATAAAGAAAGATCAATTTTGATCGCATAAAATGTTAAGGAAGTATCATGTCTTAATGCAATTGGTGCATTTATATATGGCTTAATATATAGATGTGCCCTTCAATTTTACTTTATTTCACATTTATACCTTCCAACTTTGGGTATGCACAAGCTAGTATGTATTTAAACTTGTATAAAGTTGAACAAATAGACACATGAGTCCTACGTGGCACACCCAAAGTTTAAGTGTCTACCTATGCACACCAAAAGTTGGAGGGCATAAATGTGAAATGACGCCAAGTTATAGCGCATTTATGTATTATGTAAATTGAATAAGTAAACACACGTGTCCTAAATGACATATTACACATAGGACGTCATGTAGGATGTGAATTGCCACATAAGAAGCCATGTAGGACGCATGCGTCTATTTATTCAATTTTGTACAAATCTGACTGCCTACTTATGCACACTCAAAATTGAAGGATATAAATGTCACTCAGGACCAATTAAAGCCAAGTTAAAAAGCATATATTGTTGATTCAAGGGAAAAGGGTCAAAGTGCCCTTAAACTATGCAAAAGGAACAAAAATGCCCTCCGTTTGTAATTTGGTTCAAAAAAATGCCTTTCCGGTCAATACTTTGATCCAAAAATGCCCTTATTGTTATTTTGGGTAAAAAAATGCTCATTTTTTCAAATAAATATATTATTTATTTTCTTTTTAACACATTTTTTTTCTAATAATATTTTTAAAAATAAGCAAATGTTTATCTTACTTCAATTCAGAAGAGAGCCAGCGGCCCTAAATGTCCACCAGTTACTGGGAAGAGAATCCAAAGGATTCCACATTTGAGACCTGCTGAATATAAGAGATCCAAATTGCCAAGAAACTGCAGGACTGTGAACCGCGCTTATGGAGGTGTGCTATCTGGAAGTGCTGTAAGCAGGGGCGAATTTAAGCTTAAAAAATGGGTTATCTGAACCCGTGGTCATCCGACAAAACTCGATGTATTACTTGTATAATTTTTAAAATATATCAAATAGCAACTGAAGGAACCCATGAACACAAACAACTAGATGGTTCACTGGTTTGAGTGTCAGTTTTCCACTTTGAGGTTAAGGGATCGATTCCCAGATGCTGCATTTTCACGACCTTGCATTTTATTTTATTCACAAAAGAGTTTCTGCATTCAACCTTTTTTAAACTTCTTCTAATGACTTTTTCTTATATAATCAAATTTATTTATTTTGCAAATGTATTTAATATTTTTCTTATGAAAAACCTATATTTATTATTGCTAAAATAAATAAGCCCCTCAAATTTGAAAGCCTAAATTAGTCGCCTTTTTTTCTTAAAGGGACAGAGCCGCCCCTGACAATGATGCACCCGTCTTCTTGAAATTCTAGATTCGCCTCTGGCTGTAAGGGAGAGAATCATCCGAGCTTTCTTGGTTGAAGAACAAAAAATTGTGAAACAGGTGTTGAAGATTCAGAAGGCAAAGGAAAAACTAGCTTCAAAGAACTGAGTGTAGAGACCCTGAAGTCTCTGTCAATTCTATCATGTTTTCAGATAACTTAGCTTTGATGACGATGAATATGTGTGAAAGAACTTGTTGAAATGCAATTACTAGAATTCGATTAGAATTTAAGCTTTAGTATGGTTTTGCAAACTCCTTTTTGGAACTATTGCCACCTGACTGGAAGAGGTTGTTTCCTCTTCCCAGTTAAGTGATACTTTATTGCATGATTACTTGAGTTTACTTTACTGTTGTGATTAATACTCAATTCAGAATGTTATCTTTAAAAAAAAAAAACTTCAATTCAGAAAAAAATAAAAATGAAAATATTTCTTATTTTATTATAATTATTTTTTATCGTTATATAAATATAAATTAATGATGGATATACTATGATCTTATACATATGACATATATTATCTATCGAAATAGTACATGAAGTCCACTTTTTGCCTGCTTGACCCCTTGCTAGCCTTTGTCAAATCCGAGGCGTTACATAGTCGATGTAATAATGATTGGTGATGATGATTACAAATAATGATTAATGGTAATGACTATTGATTTTTGTGATTAAAGGTAGTGATGGTTGTGGTTGGGTTGAGGATTGTGATTGATGGTGTTGGTAGTTATGCCTGAAATGGTTGTTATGGGCAGTGGTGTAGCTACAACCATCCAAAGGTGTCCAACTGGACACCCTTCATCGGAAAATTAGGTTGTATATATATGTCAAATTCTACATTTAAAAGATATATATTTAAAGTTGGACATAACACAATATTGTTTATGTTTTATTTTGACAGCTATACACCATTATTCTTGGATAACAGCTCTGTGTGTATGCAAAGATACAATATAAACTATGGAATGTATATAAAAATACAAAATACTGCTAAGGGAGTTCTCTAACCGACAACCATCACTTAAGAGTTATTGTGATGATACATCATTCTGCCTCACGCTGCTAGGGCCGTCCTAAACCTTGCCGAAGGGTATAGAACCTGACTACTAAGTGGATTCACTAGTCTATGCTACAAATCACTAAAGAATCATCTAAAAAGTATGACTCTTTTCTACCCATGGTGGCTACATGGTTTATGGGGGTTGGGAGTTGTCTGAACTCTCCCCCATATCTGTCACGACCCAGACCGTTGTAATTGACACCCACACTAACCATTCGGTGGGAGAACCATTACTACAACCAAACTAAGCAACTAAAACAATACTAAGACAATTAAGTTATGGAAGCAAGTTAATTAACTAACAAATGCGAAAATTAAATACCTAGAACCTGAAAGTCAATGTACCAAAACATCTAAACAAATGATCCAAGTCTAAACAAGAAAGGATAAATCCCCAACTGATGAACTAATCAGCTAACTAGAACAAATATCTAAGTCCGAAAATGATGGACATAGACGAAAGAGAATTCCATGACAGCCTGGAAAAATTGGCTCACCCTTGAATTCGAAGCGACGATCATTGATCTTCTAAGCGAGCTCTATCAGTAGTCACGTGAAGATGCCCTGTACTCAACAAAAATAAGAGCAAGTGCAGAATCAATACACAACCACAGTGTACTGATAGGATCACGCAACTATCCCACTAGTGCACTATAAACAAGTCAAACAACATTACAATCACATGCACATATATCAACACACTCATCAATATACATTTATCACAAATCATTGGTCCTCTCACGGAACCCAAACCCAAATAGTTAGCATGTCGGAACGTGGCAACCGATCCCATATGTATGCCAGAACGTGGCAACCGATCCCATTTTTAGCCGGAACGTGGTAACCGATCCAAGTTAGTTATGCCGGAACGTGGCAACCGATCCCATGCACACACCACAATCACAATCACAAGTACATCATCAAGATCATACATTTACATCATGATTTCATGGCAAGAATATTCATCTATCTCATTTACAATAAGTGTGCTCAACATTGCAACATTCATACATACACAAGTATCATAATGAAGTAAGAACAAGCATACATCACACAAACATAGAATCACAACCATCACTTACCTCGAAACAAGCTTGAAACCCTAAGAAACTTGATCCTTCCCTTTTTGAATTCGTTTCGCTTGTTCTTGATCTACAAACAATCACAATAACACGGGAATCAACAAACAATTGCTAATTACCTAAAATTATAACAATTCTATGAACCCTAGATCAAACCCATGATCCCAAACTTCTAAACTAGGGTTGTTTCCACCATAGAATCTATAACAAAACCTTCCCCCATCAATATTCACCCATTCTATTACGTTCTACATATCGAGAAACTGATTCGGGGAGTGAAAAGCTTACATTTAGCCTCAAGAATGATGAAAAATGAGTAGAAATCGCCTGGGGGTCATTCCTTAGCTCTAAAAGTCGAAAAATGCCAAATAAGGTTGTTTAGGGGTTTATTAACGACATTAAGTCGCGTTTGGCCCGCCACAACGGCCCTTATCCCGCTGTAGCGGCGGTGCTAGAGCAACATCAAGTCCCACTAGAGCGGCATTTTCGAGCCAATGAGCTATCCATCCTTTCTACGATTTTAAGTCCCGTCGTACCTGACACAATGCCCCATATCCCGCTGTAGCGGCCCCGCTAGAGCAGCTAGACTCCCACCAAAGCGGCACAAACGGAACCAGAGAGTCAACTGAAGAAATTCCAAAATCCCATTTCACTACACATCTCTAACCCACGACGATCAGAAAATACCCCTCACGCTAAGATCGATTCCGGGAGTTCTACTCGCTCGAATTTAATTCCGTAAAGTCGTATGGATTCCTTAACAAGTTATCTAACCACTCATGCAACCAAAACTATAACTACTCCACCCGATTGTTACCAGATTTCCCCACACCTCAAGGACTCCGATTTCGTCCAAATCTGGACAAGGTTGGGAAAATTCAAGTACTACGAAAAAGTTTTTCCGGCCCCAATTTTTCCCTCGTTGGCATTTCTATAACGACGGAATCCGGTCGTTATAATAGATACCAATTTACCCATCACTCGTCCCCGAATGACTAAACTTTGGGAAAGTAGGCGAAGGAAAGAATGAAATAGTACCTGATTCGACGAACAATTGAGGATACTTGCAATTGTCTCGCATATCCCTCTCAATTTCCCAAGTAGCTTCCTCAACTGGACGATGCTTCCATTGAACTTTCACGGACTTAATATCATTGGTCCTCAACTTACGCACATCACGATCAAGAATAGCAATCGATTCCTCTTCATATAGTGCCTCAAATGGTGTCATATCAATGCTGGAGTGATAACTATTATTATAGGAGAACTCACACAAAGGTATGAATTTATCCCAATGCCCTCCAAAATCAATCACACATGCCATCAACATGTCTTTCAATACTTGAATAGTCCTCTCAGATTGTCCATCCGTCTGTGGATGAAAGGCTATACTAAAAGTGAGTTGTGTGCCCAACTCATCATGCAATTTCCTCCAAAACTTGGAAGTGAATTGGGTACCACGATCTGAGATGATAGAAAGGGCACCCCATGCAACCTCATTGTCTCTTTCACATACACCTTAGCTAATTTTTCAGCATTATAATATGTTCTTACAGGAATAAAATAGGATGACTTGGTCAATCTATCAACCACTACCTAAATAGAATCAAACTTCCCCAAAGTCTTGGGAAGACCAACCACAAAATTCATAGCTATTATTTCCCACTTTCACTCCGGAATTGACATTCTTTGAAGTAAACCTGCAAGCCTTTGATGTTCATATTTCACTTGTTGACAATTTTGATACTTAGCCACAAACTCCGCTATGTCTTTCTTCATGCCCGACCACCAATAAATTCATTTCTAATCTCCATACAACTTAGTCACACCCGGATGAATAGAATATCGCAAATCATGAGATTCTGGCAATAATTTTTAAATCAAGTCATCAACTCGAGGAACACAAATTCTCCCATTAACACTAAGTACACCATCCGCATCAAGAGTGGTCTCTTGTGCCTTACCATTCGCCATTTTCTCCTTGAGTTCGTTCAAATTTTCATCCTCAAATTGTTTGGCCTTGATCTCCTCAATGAATGTGGCCTTAACTTCAATGCTAGCTAACACCCCGTCTCTTTCAGAGATGCCCAACTGCATGAACTTAGACTCTAAGGTCTGAATTTCTTTGGCCAAGGATCGCTTGGTTACACTCAAGTAAGCTAAGCTACCTATACTTACCGTCTTTCAACTCAAAGCGTCTGCCACAACATTAGCCTTACTCGGGTGGTATTGAATGATCACATCATAATCCTTGAGTAAATCCATCCATCTTCGCTGTCTCGAATTCAGATCCTTTTGAGTGAACACATGCTGCAAACTACGATGATCAGTAAACATTTCACACTTAACACCATAAAGATAATGCTGCCAGATCTTAAGAGCAAATACTATCGCCGCCAACTCCAAATCATAGGTTGGATAATTTCTCTCATGCACTTTCAATTGGCCCGACGCATAGGCTATAACATTCTTATCCTGCATTAACACAGCGCCCAATATAGAATGAGAAGCATCACAATAAACTATAAAGTCCTTACCTTCCACCGGTAATGCTAGAATGGGCGCGGTGGTCAAGAGAGTCTTGAGCTTTTGAAAGCTCTCCTCACATTTTTCAGTCCATTCAAATGGTATCTTCGTTTTGGTCAAATTGGTCAAGTGAGTAGCAATTGAAGCAAAATTCTTAACAAATTGACGATAATAGCTAGCGAGTCCCACAAAACTCTTAACCTCCGTCATAGAGCCAGGCCTAACCCAATTCCTAACCGATTCAATCTTTTGAAGGATCTACCATTACACCTTGCAATTGGTCAAAGAGATCATTTATTCTCGACAAGGGGTACCTATTCCGAATAATGACCCTATTTAACTACCGGTAGTCTATACACATTCTCATACTACCATCCTTCTTCTTAACAAACAAAATTGGAGCACCCCATGGGGAAGCACTAGGGCGAATAAATCCCTTATCAAGGAGCTCTTGGATTTAAGCCTTAAGCTCTCTTAATTCTGCCGGAGCCATACAATATGGAGGGATAGAAATGGGGCGAATACTAGGCTCCAAATCAATGCAAAAATCTATATCTCTATTCGGAGGCATACTAGGCAAGTCATTAGGAAATACTTCACTAAATTTAGACACCACAGGAATAGACCCAATGGATGGAGCCTCAATCTCAACATCCCTAACATGAGCCAAATAATCCAAACAACCCTGCTCTACTAATTTACTAGCCCGAATTGAGGATATAATCTTAGCTTGCTTAGGCTTGTACACCCCTTCCCACTCTAATTTTTCCTTTCCCAGAATTTCTAGAGTTACAGACTTAGTATTACAATTAAGCACAGCATAATAAGGGTACAACCAAGTCCTGCCTAAGATTATGTCAAAGTCAATCATATCCAAAATCACCAAATCAGCCCAAGTCTAAAAAACCATAAACACAATAGGACAAGCACGATAGACATGAGTGACTATGATTGACTCTCCAACATGGGTAGAAATATGAATGGGGGCATCAAGTATATCACAAATCATCTCAAAATTAGAGGCAAATCTCACAGATACATACGAATAAGTAGAATTCGGATCGAATAATACATTAGCCATCCGGTCACAGACAAGAATAGTACATGTGATCACCGTGTCGGACGCCTTCACCTCATTTTTGCCTGGGAAAGCATAACATTGAGCTCTATCATCTTGACGAGCCACTGTTGACACCCAAATTTGGCCTAACATTTTCAAGATTCTTAACTTTTAAGTTTTATTTATTCAATAGTTCAAAATACATTTTTTATAATTTTAAATAAGTTTATCGATATTTACCCTTATTTATCAAAATTTTAGAGTTTTTATCAGTTAATTTTAATTACATTACTTTTTGTCACAGCCGGTTGAATACGTTCAAATATTTGTTCATTTTGATTAAATCATTATTTCTGTTATATTGCATTGTTTTACACATCATGAGTTACGCTCATTACATTTTTTAATATTCATTTTATTCATTACTTTTATTAATATCAATTTTGACTTTTTTAGCACAGTCTAGAAATACTGTTAAATTAGAATAATAATTATATACAAAGATATTTTATTTAATCAATAATTTCGGGTCATAATCTCAAGCCCACACTTTGAGCTCATTGTAAAATGATTTCATTAGGTTTAAAAATAAAGGTGGTGAAAATTATTTAGGTTAGGAGGAACTTTTTCTAAAGGAAAGAACCTAATATTTCTCTCCTCCTATATGCTCTCATAGCCGCCACCCAAAACCACACTCGTTTTTCATCTTTCCGGCGAAAAACCCACCAGAAATTAAACGACCACCAGACGCCACTCCGGCAACATCCAAATACTTGCCTGAAACCAGCAAGCCATCGAGCTCGAAGCTCACAACCAGATCTCAGGCTAAAACCCCAGAACCCGAACAAAACCTCATTTCTCATCTTTTCCAAGTTCAAGCAAGCTAAACTCGCGACTCACCAGCAGCAACTCCGGTGAGGAGTTTCAAACTCCGATGAACCGGAGCAAAGCAGGCTCAAGACGTCGCTAGTCCCTTCCCCTTTCCCCTTTTGCGATCTTTTGTTTGTTTTGTAGGTGTTCAAATCTGCACATTCCCGCGAACTAGAGCTTCAAGTTCCATTAAACTCCAACCAGCAAAGACAACAACAGCTTCGTTCTGGTGAAATCCGAAAATAGGATTGCCAACGGAGGTTTGGAACTCCAATAATATCACTATTGTTTTCTATTTTAGTTCTAATTTCTTACAAATTTGTTTGGTTTTGTTTTAGGATGCTATAGTATTTATTTATATTTTTTTTATTGACTGTGTTGCTTCCTTTTTATATTATTTCTATGTTTGTTTTGTGATACTGTGGTTCTGATGGTTCATGTTATTCATTTTTTATAATTTCAAGAAATTTTGGACTTTTGATGGAATCACCACCTTTGATATTCTATTTTTTATTAGACTAATTTTATTGTTGTTATGTTGTTTGGATGAGTATACTTATGTGTTTAGTTTTGTTTTATTTGATAAATGTATCGTATGGTGTTTTGTTAAAGTTTACTATTTGTTAAATGGTATATATTACTGTTAGTTTTATTATTATATTACTGTTGTTGCTTTTTATTATTATTCTATTATTGTGATTGTTATTATTGTTTAGTTATTATTACTTTTTATCGTTTTTATTATTATTATTATTTGTTATGGTGGATATATAAGTTTTGTTAGTTGCTGCCTACATTTGGTGGCTATCAATGTTGCTTCGAATCTTCATTATTTTAATATATTATTGTTGATGAATGTCCATGTTCTTTGCTCACTGTAATTTGTCGTTAATTTAATAGAAATATTTGCAAAACTTTTGTTAAAAATGTTAGAACCACATTTAGGATTAATTTAGACTATTTGTTATCTTAATTATTATTTTTTGTTTCTTTTGGTTCTTTGTTAAATTGATCTCTAGTAGTAAATGTTAAATTAGCCAATGAAAAAATTTCTTCGTCGATTTTCGAGGCCTCCCCAATATTAAAAGACGGAAATTTAGCTTAAGTTTATATATTTTCTATGTTAAAATTGGCCGATGAAGAAATTACCGTCAATTTCCAAGTCCTCCCATGTTAATAAGAAGGATTTTTATTTTTTAGTTATTATTTAATTTGTTTATTTTTATTCATATTTATTTAGTACTAACACTTTTACTAAGTGTTTTTATATGTACCCAGAGTTGCTTCCCATTGAAGCTATTCAAACAGAGTTCGAATTATAATTGTTATTTATTATTGTGTATTTTAGTGTCGCCAGGCAAGCTTAGGTCGTTTCTTATTATTGTTTATTTTATTATTTGTGTAAATTACTTGTTTATTATACTTGTATATTTATTTTTATCTCCTTTTCAATTTGAAAAAATGAATTCAGTCGGGACCCACAATTGTGGATTTCGAAAGATGCGTAACACCTTTCCTTCGGAATGACTTGAACCCCTTACCTAGAATCTAAGGGTTTCGTAGACATTTTTAATTGGTTTTCTAGTTTTTCCTAAAATTAGGTGGCGACTCATTTAAAATTCGTTTATTCTTAAAATTCTTTTAAAATTAAATTAATTGATTATTTTTTGAGTCATAAGACGTTTTACTCTATTTGAATAAAGTAGGGATGTAAACAACCACTTCCCTGCCTGGTTGCGCGTTACCCCTACCTCCATTACCATTACCATTACCATTTCCTCTACCTTCACGGCCTCGCTGATTACCTCATCGCCCACCTTGTGGACGTCCTCTACCATTATTACCGTTCTCCGTGGGTACCACTTCTTTAGACTGCTGCTACGCAGAATCTAACACACGTGGGTGGGGACAATCTCTCCTCATATGCCCAGGTTCACCACAGTTGTAGCAAGTACGATCAAAAGATGGTCTGCTACCCGTCGAAGAAACGACACTCTGACTATCCTGAAAATTATGAGATGGGGTTCCCGAATAGTTACCTGTAGAGGCGGGCATAGCAGACTGAATTGCTTGGCTGCAAGTGTTGGCCTTCCAGACCCCTTAGAGTAAGAGCCTTGAAAGTTATCGGAATTCTTTGCTCTTTTTTCCTAAGCCTTAGCTTGACCGTCTCACCTCACCCCCTCCACTTTCTTAACATAGTCTGCACCTCATTAAAACTCCTTCCTGCAGAAGTCATATGAACAGATAATACTTGCAACCAGAATTCAAACCTCTAATAAACAATTGGATCCTCTCCTCTTCAGTAGTAACCAATTGCGTAGCATAGCTGGATAAGGCATGGAACTTGGCCTCATAAGCAACCACAGACATACCACATTGCTCTAAAGCCATAAATTCATCCTTCTTGTGATCCCTCAAAGTTCTGGGCACATACTTTTTTAGAAATAGAATATGAAATTGGGTCCAAGTAAGTGGAGGTAAAGTAGAGGATCTGCACTCCATATAAACTCTC
Source organism: Solanum gracilifrons (assembly GCA_029582605.1). Classification (NCBI taxonomy): domain Eukaryota; kingdom Viridiplantae; phylum Streptophyta; class Magnoliopsida; order Solanales; family Solanaceae; genus Solanum; species Solanum gracilifrons. Next base: position 20,046 of record JAJOOH010001740.1, on the reverse strand, counting down.
CACCACTGCTTGGCCTCACCTTGAAGTTGGAAAGATATGAACTCAATCCCATGTTGGTGAACAATGCCCAATTTATGTAGCCTCTCATAACAGTCTAAGATAAACTCATAAGCATCTTCAGTCTCAGAACCAAGAAATACCAGAGGCTTAAGCTTCAAAAACTTAGTCAGCATATCATGCTCGTTCCCAGTCATAACAGAACCTAACAGAGGACGGAAGAAAACATCATTACCTTTCATTCCACCCGTCTTAGGCGCAGTGCTATCAATAGGGGGATTAGCGGGAGCTTGAGTTGCTTGGGCAGATGGAAGCAATCCAGGACCAGCCAACCCCTTCAAAAAGGACATGATCTGTTGAGCTAACACCGGATCCAAAGGAGGAACGCCTGCATTTCCATCCTGCACCTCTTCCTCTTGTCCAATCACTTCAACATCCTCGACATCCACATTCTCCTCTATCTCCTCATTATGCGCATGAGGGTTCTTATTCACATGCACATTCTTAACAGGTACCTCATTTTCAGCATGCACTACCCTTTCACGGCCTTTGCCCTTAGCTCTTCCTCTACCTCAACTGCGACCTCTTGCTACAGATTCATCAGCTGGAGCATTGACAGGAGCTACGGGCCTAACACTGTTATACCTAGTATTAACCATCTGCGAACAGAAGAGTGAAGGAGGTTAGATACCAATTTGAATTGCCAGATACCAATTTGAATCAAGTCATAGCATGAAAGGAGACAAGAGAATTTTTTTTTTCCTAAAGTCCTATAGCCTCTCGAATAAAAGTAAAGGCATCCATGTACCGTTCCGCAGGACTCTATTAGACTCATTTCAGTACATTGAGATCAACGATCCTAGGCTCTGATACCAATTTTGTCACGACCCAGACCGTCATGATTGGCACCCACACTAACCATCCGGTGGGAGAACCACTACTACAACCAAACTAAGCAACTTAAACAATACTAAGGCAATTAAGTTACGGAAGCAAGTTAATTAACTAACAAATGCGGAAATTAAATACCTAGAACCTGAAAGTTAATGTACCAAAACATCTAAACAAATGATCTAAGTCTAAACAAGAAGCGATAAATCCCTAACTGATGAACTAATCAACTAACTAGAACAAATATCTAAGTTCGGAAATGATGGACATAGACGAAAGAGAATCCCATGACAGCCTGGAAGAATTGGCTCACCCTTGAATTCGAAGCGAGGTCTGTCAGTAGTCACGTGAAGATGCCCTGTACTTAATAAAAATAAGAGCAAGTGCAGAATCAGTACACAACCACAATGTACTGGTAGGATCACGTGACTATCCTACTAGTGCAACATAAACAAGTCAAACAACATTACAATCACATGCACATATATCAACATTCTCATCAAAATACATTTATCACAAATCATTGGTCTTCTCACGGAACCCAAATCCAAATAGTTAGGATGCCGAAACATGGCAACCGATCCCATATGTATACCGGAACGTGGCAACCGATCCCATATGTATGCCGGAACGTGGTAACCGATCCCATTTTTATGCCAGAACGTGAAAACTGATCCAAGTTAGTTATGTCGAAACGTGGCTGTCATGCCTCAAATCCCATTAAGATGGACATGCACCCGATGCCCTAAAGGCCCGAGAGAACCAACATAAGTAGACGTAAAACTTATATACAAGACTTGGTCGTTGAGGCCACAACTTGTTAAGACACACTTGAACCATATGCTAATCATTAGTCTACAAAGCCTCTAAAAGATAGAAAACCTTAGAGTAGGTCGGGACAGACCCCGCCTTACCCTTAACTATGATACAATACCAAAATAAATCAAGGACTCAGTAAAGCTCGGAATCAACCTGGAGCTCACCAAAAGTAACTGAGTGTCGTGTGCTCCTATTGAGGAGGTCTACTAGCTGGAGTACCAATACCTACAACATGAAATGCAGCGTCCCCCGTGGGGGATGTCAGTACGAAAAAATGTACCAAATATGTAAGCAATAACATATATAAAATAAGAGTTCGAATGAAACCAAGTATCAATATATGTGTGCATAAATCAAAACAGAAGACCACCTTTGTTAAGTCTTGTGGGATCATGTATGTCACACTCTTATATTTACCTTTTTGTGTGTTATGATCTTTATAAGGCATGTGATACGAAATACCAGCTGATCAGCGGTAGAAGAGGATAACACATGCTAGGCATTTTAACCCCTGCGATGCGGTCGTCATAATTCCATAAATTGGGATCGGCCCGTGCTACGGTTTCACCCCTGAGCTGCCACCCTTATATACCAATTGGAATCGACCCATGCTAGGCATTTTCCCTTGGGCTGCCACCCATAATTATAAAGATTGCTTCATTTAGATTCTTTAATATTTGAGATTGTTGTTTTGGTGGTCATAATCATTTTTTATATTTGGAACTACGGACCAGCAGTAGAAGACATGAAAATAATACTTCAAGGCAGTAACAATGACATAAGTAGCTATGTAACATCAATGCATTACTTGTGAGCTTAATTGAGACAATCGACTTTAATTGACTAAGATGAGGATTCACCAAACTTGCTTTTGCAAATACCTATTCTATACCAGCACATAGTTGGATAATTACACAAGTATAGAGTAGTGAATATATAATGAAGCAATTCTATACACTAAGGAGAGAGGGAAATATTGTCATCTATTTGGAGATCATACGCTGTCACTATGTTTCCTTTACTAGGAATAAAACTTAGGAAATTTACTTATTGATATTAATTGTAAGTATCAGATTTTATGTCAAATAATATTGAATCGAATAGCCTTACATACCTTATCCTCTGACCAATATAACTATCACAATTCAGCCTCTCCTTTGAGGTTTTAATCTACAATATAAGTCATGAAAAACTAAAATTAGCAGCTATCACACCGTGAGCCTCGTAAAATAGTAGCTAACTTTGACGGATAATGGGCCCATACAGCCCTTAAAATAATGTGTATTACCATACCCTCTTTCTCTGCCCAATACATACATTATATATCCTTTTCCAAGATTACCCAAGTTGCACCAACAACAATACACATAAAATAGCCTCAAATATTCTTTATCATACAACCAATTATTGAACTCACCACCCTCTTGAGTTCTTTATAATAGCACACCCATAATTCCTCACTCAAACTCATACATAAAGAGGAAGAAAATGGAGCAGTCACCTTACCTCAATTTCTGCAACTTCTCTTTATAAATTGAATTCCTATAGAACTTCAACTTCCCTTCACACTTAAACCAAAAAGGAAGAGAAAAGTTTCTTAATAATTAAGGAAAGTGAGCAGTAGCTTGTGGAAACTTCTGCCTTGTACTTATAATTAAGCATGAATAACATGTTTTCTAGTCTTCCATGGGAGAATTAAGCTAAAGCCATAAGTGTTTCTCTTACTTTGGTTTGCATCTATGAGGATTTCTTCAAGAACCCTAGAAGGAACATTACGGATGTTGTTTTAATCCTTAAGAGAAAAGAGAGAGAGAGAGAGATGGAGTTAATTGTCAATATTGTGTGTTAAAATGAGTGAGAATTGCAGCCAATATATCTTATATTGAGCTTTATTCACCTTTAAGAATATCCTCTAGAACCTACCTTTTTAGTCTATTTTCAGCCACTAATTGGTCAAGTAGGTCAAAAGGTCAAACTAGGTGATGCACCTACTTGCTTTCACTTGGGCTTAAATATATTGGGCCTTGGCAGATTTGGCTGTTGGGCTTTAATTTCATTTTCATTTTATTTAACTTAGTTTGGGCCTCAAGTGAGTCTACTGGCATAGGCCCAAATCTGATCCATAAACCTTGGCCTTTTTAACTAGATCCATATATCTCAAGTAGATGATGCACCTACTTGGTACTTTGGACTGGTTAATTAGTCAAAGTAGGCGATACACCTATTTGTCACCTATTAGCTTAGTCAAGTCAAGCAAGCAATTCATGTGTTTAGTTCCATTTTCTAAATATTAATCCTTTTTACTTTAACTTAGCACTTAACTTTCAACTTTAAGCTCAATTACCACCTTATCGTTTCGAGTTTAAATACTTCCGTTGGAGTTATAACCTGCAGTACACATGCTGAAATATGCGAGGCATCACATCACCTTCCGAGATAGTTTAAACCAACACTAATCATATAAGAAACATGGTCCCTCACCTATACTATAAGGTTATGTCAAGTATAACAAGAATAGAACAAGCATATGCGTAATACGGGCTGTTACATCCTTCCCCCCCTTTAAAACATCCGTCCTCGAACGTTAGCATGGTTATCCTGCCCAAACAAGTTTAAGCCTAAGTTTGTACTACTATTAATCACATTGAAATTATAGACATATACTTACTTGTTAACGCCTCAACTCAACATTTTCATCTCTCTCATCGGTCTGGAAGAGATGAGGATACTTCAATTCATTGCTTTTTCCGCTTCCCATGTAACTTCTTCTATTTGTTGGTTCCTCCATAAGACTTTAATAGAAGTTACTTGTTTATTTATTAACTTCCTTACTTTGTCGATCCAGAACAACAATGGGTACTTCTTCATAAGTGAGATTTTTCGTAACCTGTACATCTTCAGTAGGATTAATACGAGATAGGCCACCTATACACTTCAGTAGCATTGAGACGTGAAACGCCGGATGAACTGTTGAAAGCTATTGAGTTAGCTCTAACTCATACGCCACTTGGCCAATTCTTCGGATAATCTTATATGGCCCTATATAACGTGGACTCAACTTTCCTTTTTTACCAAACCTCATTACCCCTTTCATTGGTGACACATTCAATAACACCCAATCCCTTATAGAAAATTCTAGTCCTCTCCTTCTAGCATCCGCATATGATTTATGTTGACTTTGAGCTGTTTCTAGCCGCTGCTGTATCACTTTGACTTTTTCCATAGCTTGATGAACAAGGTCTGACCCAAATAAGGCAGTTTCACCTGTTTCGAACCAGCCAACTGGGGATCTACATTTTCTACCAGATAAAGCTTCATAAGGTGCCATTTTAATACTTGAATGGTAGCTATTGTTATAAGCGAATTCAATAAGCGGTAGATGATCATCCCAGCTACCATTTAAGTCTAATGCACAAGCTCGCAGCATATCCTCAAATGTTTGGTACGCTTTGCCTGACCGTCTATTTGGGGGTGAAAGGTTGTACTTAAATTCACATGTGTTCCCAAACTCTTCTGAAATGACTTCCAAAAATTTATAGTGAATTAAACTCCTCTATCAAATATTATAGAGATTGGCACTCAATGTAGTCGAACTATCTCTTTAATATACAACCTTGCATACTCTTCAACTGTATAAGTAGTCTTTACCGGCAAGAAGTACGTTGCTTTGGTGAGTCTATCAACTATTACCCATATGGAGTAAAACTTCCGAAATGAGCGAGGCAAACCAATGACAAAATCCATGTTGATCATGTCCCACTTCCAAATTGGAAGTTCTATACGTTGCATATAACCTCCGGGATTTTGGTGCTCTACTTTTACTTGTTGGCAATTTGGACATTGAGCCACGAATTTCGAAATATTCTTCTTCATGTCCCCCCCCCACCCCACCAATACATTTTTTTCAAGTCATGATACATTTTTGTTGACCCCGGATGGACAGAATATCTCGAATGATGTAATTTCATCATAATCCTCTTTCTCAATTCATCTACGTTAGGTACACACAATCTGTTTTAACACCGAAGTACTCCCTCTTGCGTAAGCTCAAATGCCTTTGTCATACCCTGTTGTACATTCTCCTTAAGCTATATTAGAATAAGATCAATGTACTGCTTCTCTTTCACTTCCGCTACTAATGAGGATTCTGCCGCATTTTGCACAACAACCCCTTCGTCTGGAGATTCAAGAAAGTGAACCCCCAAGCTAGCTAGTTGGCATAGATCCTTAGTTATTCCTTGTCTTTCCATAGACTTCCCATAAGTGCTTGCCATTATTTTACGTTTTAAAGCATCAGCTACTATATTGGCTTTAACGGGATGATACAAGATATCAATGTCATAATCTTTTAATAGCTCCAGCCATCTTCGCTGCCTCAGATTTAGGTCCTTTTGCTTAAAGATATATTGCAAACTCTTGTGATTAGTGTATATGTCAATATGAACTCCATACAAGTAGTGGCGCCATGTCTTCAAAGCAAACACAACTGCTGCTAACTCTAGATCATGGGTTGCATAATTTTTCTCATGTGGCCGCAATTGCCTTGAGCCATAAGCTATTACTTTACAATGCTACATCAATACACAACCTAAGCCCACTCCCGAAGTATCACAATACACTGCATAGCCTTCCATGCCTTCTGGAAGTACCAATATATGTGTAGAAGTTAATTTATTCTTTAACTCTTGGAAGCTTCTTTCACATTCATCACTCCACTGAAACTTGGTTCTTTGTGTGTTAGCTTTGTCAAGGGTGCAGAAATGGAAGATAATCCTTCAACGAACCTTTTGTAATAACCTGCCAATCCAAGAAAACTACGGATCTCTGTAGGCGTTGTAGGTCTTAGCCAGTTTTTCACGGCTTCTATCTTCTGGTTATCAACCCTTATTCCTTTATTGGATACAATATGACGTAAGAATGCCATAGATTTCAACTAGAACTCACATTTAGAGAACTTTGCATACAACTTACGATCACAAAGAATTTGTAAAACCTGCCGCATGTGATTACCATGGTCCTCTTCAGATCTTGAATACACCAAAATGTCATCTATGAATACTATCACGAACACATCTAAAAATGGCTTGAACACCATATTCATCATATCCATAAAAGCTGCTGGTGCATTTGTTAGCCCGAATGACATGACTAAAAACTCAAAATGACCATACCGTGTTTGAAAAGCTGTCTTGGGTATATCTTTGTCTTTGACCCTTACTTGGTGATACCCCGACCTCAACTCGATCTTTGAAAAACACTTAGCACCTTGTAACTGATCAAACAAATCATCAATTTTAGGAAGGGGATATTTGATCTTAATCGTTACCTTATTCAACTGCTAGTAGTCGATACACATTTTTAACGAGCCATCTTTCTTGCGTACAAATAAAATTGGTGCCCCCCATGGGGACATACTAGGCCTTATGAATCCTTTTTCTAATAAGTCTTTTAATTGCTCCTTCAACTCCCATAATTTTGTCGGAGCCATTCTATATAGAGGGATGGAGATAGGTTAAGTATCTGGAATCACATCAATACCAAACTTTACTTCTCATTCCAGGGGAAAACCTGGAAGATCTTCAGAAAATACATCGGGAAATTCATTTACCACTGGAATGGATTGAAGAGTTGCTGGCTCCGCATCTATATTTTTCACTCTCACTAGATGACATATGTATCCTTTGGACATCATCTTCTTTGCTTTAAGATAAGAAATAAATTTACCTCTTGGTGTCCCAATATTGCCTTTCTATTCAAGGACAACCTCTTTTGGAAAATGGAAATGCACCATCTTAGTTCGGCAATCTACCGTGGCATAACAAGAAGCTAACCAATCCATACCCATTATAACATCAAAATCCACCACTTTTAGCTCAACAAGGTCAGCCAATGTATCACAATCACAAACAGTTACAATGCAATTACGATATGATAGTGTAGACCTCGGATCAATTAATACATATACAATATGTGAAAAGATGGACAATGTAGATGTAACCACATCCGGCGAGGCTTCTAAATTTTGTCGACCCCGAGAGCATATGTGCGATTCTGAACTCCACTAGAACTAGCTGCTTCCCTAGCTCCTCTACCATGACCAGTAGGCATCTGTAGTCCCCTACCTAAAGAAGGTGTTGATGAGGAAGATGCATCAACTAATCTAGTAGGTTGTGCAACACCACACATACCCCTGTGAGAGCAGTTTCTTATCATATGCCCCGATATATCACACCAAAAACAAACATCTGTCCCAAACCTACACGCACCTAGATGATTTCTTCCAAATTGCTTACAAGGCTGTCAAGGAGGCCTTGATTGGCTCGTACTTCCCTACTCTTGATGACCCTATATTTGTGAACCTTAGCTTTCACTTCTTTGCCCAAACTGATTGCACCTAGACCCTTGAAACCGTGGTAGAGCACTAGCTGTAGAGTAGAAAAATGATGGTCTAGGCGGTCTGTTAAAGAACTGAGGCATAAACTCACCTTGGGATGGTGTAAATTGCCCCATGGATCTGGCCCTCTTAGAATGCATTGTTTCTGACTCTTGCGTCCTTCTTCTTTGCCTTTGATCCTCAACTTTTGCGCAAAAGCTTGCATCCTTGCTGTATCTATATCTTTATTCAACGAAGAAATGGTACAATCTCTAACCAGATATGGATCTAATCTATCCATATATCGATGAACTCTATCCTCCATAGTAGCTACTACATTAGGAGTATACCTGGACAAGGAATTAAATTTTAGATTGTACTCTCTCACGCTCATACTTCCTTGGTGCAGATTTAAGAACTGATCTGCACGGGCCTCTCGAATCTCCAATGGCATGTAATGGTCAAGGAATACCTTTTTGAACTCTTTCCATGTAGCTGAAGATGCATATGTTCCCCTAGATTGCTTCCAAGCTTCATACCACAATATACCACACCCATTAATCTATATGCTGCTAGCTCGAGCGCTTCTTTACCACTTACATGAATAACATCAAAAGTGCGTTGGATTTGATCTATAAAGTCTTGTGGATCTTCATTAAGATCTGACCCGGTGAATGATGGAGGGTCCAAATTAAGGAAATCATGTATCCGCATTCCAGCTGCTCTATCTACACCACTAGTACCTGCAACTGGACCTTCTTGCCTTTGGTCATGGCTAGTAACTGTGCGAGTCAATAATTGGACTGCATTTCTCAAATCTTGCTCAGTAGCATTAATAGTGGATTCTTGAGGTGCAGCTTCCCTCCTTAGATCTTCTGGAGATAGAAGGGTCGGGGAAGTCTGTGATAGAGAATCATTGTGAGCCCCGCTCTATTCAGCATGCCAAGGTGGTGCTTGGCTGGTCCCTTCTTGGGCAACCACATCTACTCGTTTACCTGTACTTTTGCTCCTTCTCGTAACCAACATCTTTGCTATAATAAAACAATTTTAGAGATTAGATATGATTCACCTACAACATTGGTTCTATCGCACGATCTAAGAAATGAAAGAGACAACTCCTACATGTCCCGTAGCCTCATGTTTATAAATGTGGTGCAAAACACATCCATAAGCAAGACTCTACCCAAACACGGCTTTGTAGACATCCTAGGATGACCTGCTCTGATACCACTTTTGTCACGCCTCAAATCTCATTAAGACGGACAGGTACCCGATGCCATAAAGGCCCGAGATAACCAACATAAATGGACCCAAAACTTATATAAAATACTTGGTCGTTGAGGCTATAACTTGTTAAGACACACTTGAACCATATACATTAGTCTACAAAGCCTCTAAGAGATAGAAAACCTTAGAGTAGGTCGAGATAGACCCCGCCTTACCCTTAACTACGATACAATACCAAAATGTACCAAGGACTTAGTAAAGCTCCGAATCAACTTGGAGCTCACAAAAAGTTATTGAGTGTCGTGTGCTCCTATTGAGGAGGTCTACTAGCTGAAGTACATGTGCCTGTGGCAAAAAATGGAGCATCCCCTGTGAGAGACATCAGTACAAAAAAATATACTGAATATGTAAGGCAATAACATATATAAAATAAGAATTCGAATGAAACCAAGTATCAATATATGTGTGCATAAATCAGAACAAAAGACCACCTTTGTTAAGTCTTGTGGGATCATGTATGTCACATTTTTGTCTTTACCTTTCTGTGTGTTATGATCTTTATAAGGTATGTGATACGAATGACCAGCTGATCAGTGGTAGAAGAGGATGACCCATGCTAGGCATTTTAACCCCTGGGAAACGGTTCTTATAAGTCCACAAATTGGGATCGGCCCATGCTATGCTTTCGCCCCTGAGCTGCCACCCTTCTATACCAATTGGGATCGGTTCATGCTAGGCTTTCCCCCCTGAGTTTCCACCCTTATATACCAATTGGGATTGACCTATGCTAGGCATTTGCCCACGGGCTGCCACCCATAATTATACAGATTGCTTCATTTATATTCTTTAATCTTTGAGATTGTTGTTTTGGTGGTCATAATCATTTTTGATAGTTGGAACTACAGACCAGTAGTAGAAGACATGAAAATAATACTTTAAGGTAGTAAAAATGACATAAGGAGTTCTGTAACATCAATGCATTACTTGTGAGCTTAACTGGCACAATTGACTTCAACTGACTAAGAGGAGAATTCACCGAACTTGCTTTTGCAAATACCATTTGTATACCAGCACATAGCTGGATAATTACACAAGTATAGAGTAGTGAACATATAATGAAGCAATTCTATACACTAAGGAGACAGGGAAATATTTTCAGCTATTTGGAGATCGTACGCTGCCACTATGTTTCCTTTACTAGGAATAAAACTTAGGAAATTTACTTATTGATATTAATTGTAAGTATCAGAATTCATGCCAAAGAATATTGAATCGAATAGCCATGCATACCTTATCCTCTGACCAATATAACTATCACAATTCAGCCTCCCCTTTGAGGTTTTAATCTACAATATAAGTCATGATAAACTAAAATTAGCAGCTATCACACTATGAGCCTCGTAAAACAATAGCTAACTTTGACGGATAATGAGCCCATACAGCCCTTAAAATAATGTGTGTTACCACACCCTCCTTCTCTGCCCAATACATACATTATATATCCTTTTCCAAGATTACTCAATTTGCACCAACAACAATACACATAAAACAGCCTCAAATATTCTTTATCATACAACCAATTATTGAACTCACCACCCCCTTGAGTTATTTATAACAGCACACCCATAATTCCTCACTCAAACTCATACATAATGAGGAAGAAAATGGAGCAGTCACCTTACCTCAATTTCTGCAACTTCTCCTTATAACTTGAATTCCTCTAAAACTTCAACTTCCCTTCACACTTAAACCAAAAAAGAAGAGAAAAGTTTCTTAATAATTAAGGAAAGTGAGCAGTAGCCTGTGGGAACTTCTGCCTTGTACTTATAATTAAGCATGAGCAACATGTTTTCTAGTCTTCCATGAGAGAATTAAGCTAAATCTATAAGTGTTTCTCTTACATTGGTTTGCAGATATGAGGGTTTCTTTAAGAACCCTAGAAGGAACTTTAAGGCTGTTGTTTTAATCCTTAAGAGAAAAGAGAGAGACTCTGGAGTTTATCCTCAATATTGTGTGTTTAAATGAGTGAGAATAGCAGCCAATATATCTTATATTGAGCTTTCTTCACCTTTAAGAATATCCTCTAGAACCTCCCTCTTTTGGTCCATTTTCAGCCATTAATTGGTCAAGTAGGTCAAAAGGTCAAACTAGGTGATGCACCTACTTGCTTTCACTTGGGCTTAAATATATTGGGCCTTGGCAGATTTGGCTGCTGGGCTTTAATTTCATGTTCATTTTATTTAACTTAGTTTGTGCCTCAAGTGAGTCCATTAGCATAAACCCAAATCTGATCCATAAACCTTGGCCTTTTTAACTAGATCCATATATCTCAAGTATGTGATGCACCTACTTGGTCCTTTGGACTGGTAAATTAGTCAAAGTAGGTGATGCACCTACTTGTCACCTACTAGCTTAGTCAAGTCAAGCAAGCAACTCACTTATTTTATTCCATTTTCTAAATATTAATCCCTTTTACTTTAACTTAGCACTTAACTTTCAACTTTAAGCTCAATTACCACCTTACCGTCTCGATTTTAAATACTTTTGTTGGAGTTATAACTTGCAGTACACATGCTGAAACGTGCAAGGCATCACATCACCTCCCGAGATAGTTTAAACCAACACTAATCATATAAGAAACATGGTCCCTCACCTATACTATAAGGCTATGTCAAGTATCACAAGAATAGAACAAGCATATGCGTAATACGGGTTGTTACAGTGGCAACCGATCCCATTCACACACCATAACCACAATCACAAGTATATCATCAAGATCATACATTTACATCATGATTTCATGGCAAGAATATTCATCTATCTCATTTACAACAAGTGTGATCAACATTGCAACATTCATACATACACAAGTATCATAATGAAGCAAGAACAAACATACATCACACAAACATAGAATCACAACCATCACTTACCTCGAAACAAGCTTGAAACCCTAAGAAACTTGATCCTTCCCTTTTCGAATTCGTTTCACTTGTTCTTGATCTACAAACAATCACAATAACACGGGAATCAACAAACAATCGCTAATTACCTAAAATTATAACAATTCTATGAACCCTAGATCAAACCCATGATCCCAAACATCTAAACTAGGGTTGTTTCCACCATAGAATCTATAACAAAACCTTCCCCCATCAATATTCACCTATTCTATTACGTTCTACGTAGCGAGAAACTGATTCGGGGAGTGAAAAACTTACCTTTAGCCTTAAAAATGATGAAAAATGAGTAGAAATCGCCTGGGGGTCGTTCCTTAGCTCTAAAAGTCAAAAAGTGCCAAATAAGGTTGTTTAGGGGTTTATTAACGACATTAAGTTGCGTCTGGCCCGCTAAAGCGGCCCTGATCCTACTGTAGTGGCGCCGCCAGAGCGACATCAAGTCTCGCCAGAGCGGCATTTTCGAACCAGTGAACTATTCATCCTTTCTACGATTTTAAGTCCCGTCGTACCCTCCACTGCTCCCCATATCCGGCTGTAGCGGCCCCGCCAGAGCGGCCAGACTCCCGCCAAAGCAGCACAAATGGAACCAAAGAGTTAACTGAAGAAATTCCAAAATCCCATTTCACTACACATCTCTAACCCACGACGATTAGAAAATACCCCTCACTCTAAGATAGATTTCGGGAGTTCTACTCGCCTGAATTCAATTCCGTAAAGATGTACGGCTTCCTTAACAAGTTATCTAACCACCCATGCAACCAAAACTATAACTACTCCACCCGATTGTTACCAAATTTCCCCACACCTCAAGGACTCGATTTCGTCCAAATCTGGACAAGGTTGGGAAAATTCAAGTACTACAAAAAAGTTTTTCCGGCCCCAATTTTCCCCCCGTTGGCATTTCTATATCGACGAAACCCGGTCGTTACAATATCAGTGCTCAATACTACTCTCAAAATATAATATTAACTCTTATGTTTAAAAACATACTTCTTTTTGTGGTTTTGAGATAATTGCTCAAAGCTTAGCTCAAAGGCTCCTCTTGGAAATCAAAGTTTCTTCTCTTGCTTAATTGTGAAAGAATTTACTCTTTACTAAAAACTAGCTCAAAGGCTCTTTTGGAAATCAAAGTTTCCTTTCTTGTTTAAATGTGAAACATTTTAATCTTTGGAAATACATAGTCCCGATATATTCTTTTGAAGAAATGAACTTCAATCTTTACTCTTTACTCAACACAAATCTCTAGCCTTAAAACGAAGTAAAGACGTTTGTAAAAGACTTTTGGAAAATCTATGAACTTCTCTTAACTTGACTCCTAACTTTCCTTGAATTGAATTATGGATTCAAGGCTCATGATCTCATGTTATGAATGATTTCATGTTGTTTAGACGTACCTTAGAGTGTAGGAATCAACTAGGAAACATAGGTACGCTTCAAGGGAACTAGTACGAAAAGAAGGGGGGAGAAGTAGAAAACCTGGCATCCCTGGCGCTCTGAGTGGCGCGCCAGAGGCCTAACTTCAGAGAACTTTGTGGGGTGCTCTGAGTGGCGCGGCGCCCCACCCTCTGTCTAGGTGTTTGACGATTTTTCTTGCTCGTTTTTCAACTCTAAATCCTCTAAACTCAATTGGGTCCTTCCCCAAACACTTAGATTCGACTACATAATCAAAATATGCAAGAATCTACTCAAAACGACATCTAAATTCATGAATCAAAATCAAGAACTCCTCAACAACTCCAACAATCAAGAACCCAATAGAAACTTCAAACAAATCCATTAAGAACTCAATTTCTAAACCTTCAAGAATTTAAATTCGTTAAAATAAATCATGGTTGGCGCGTGGGTGAACTAACCCAACGCTATGTGATCGCACATACTTCGTAGGGATCACCCCATGGCGAAATCCACAAGAAATTCTTCAAGAACTTGGTGATTCCTTGCTTCTTCTCCTCTTTTCTCCTCTTCTTTTCTCTTCTGTCAAAACCCTAACTTGTTTTTCAAAAGCGTAAACTAAATCCAATCAGTTTAGACCCCAACTTAATTATCATAAACGAAATTAATTAATGGAAAACTTACATAAATATACTATATTAAAAAAATATTTACCATTTATAGCAACAATATTTGTTTTTTACTTGATCACTTTTAATACATTTATAATACAGTTTTAATATTTATTATAAAGAACAATTTATTATTCATATATAATACAAGTTTTATTGATGAATAATACATTTATCACACATTTTAATACACTTATATATAATACAATGTGTCTATTTCTTACCAAGCAAGCATAACACATTAAAAAAACAGTTATAATACATATATTTTGCATACATAATTCGCTTTTAATACATATTGCAGATTTAACATAATATTGTTATGTATTGTTATAAATGGTAATAAATAAAAAGTATCGCTAAAATCAGTAATTATTTATTAAAAGGTATCCATCTAAGTAATTTTTCCTTAATTAATTGGGTGGTGAAAAGACCATAATGCCCTTCTAAAATCCAGTTTTGACTTTCCTTATCTAGACAACCCAACTTCAAATGGGCATATATCTCCCTCATACGAACTCAAAAGCGCGCAAACTTGACGGCGTTGGAAAGATAATTCAAATATCTTTCCTACGGTATCTTTTAGCACACCTAACTCATCATGAGCTAGGAGTTATGGTCATTTTAAGTTAACCCAAAACTCATACTTAACTTAATTTTGTCAAATTTCCAGATTTTTCATTCTTTCCAAAAATGACTCTTTCTAATTCTAGCTCTTTCTAGTTGCGGGATGTTACATATTTCATTTAGAAAATAACTCAAGCAATTTGAATATTTTTTAATTAAATTTTGTTGAAATACAATTTTTGTTTTAAACTAATTTTTTTTAAAAAAATAATAAGATGCCCATTTAATTATTTTATTAATTTTTTTTGAAATACTATTTTGTCAGATGCGCACACGCCTCAGTTGATGCGTTCAGGCCTTAGCCGATGCGCGCAAGCCACGGCCTCGCAACACACCATTTTTTTTTAATAAAGAAAATCGTTTTTAATAAATTTATCTTTCAACAAAATTAAATAATATATTAAAATGAGTATTTTACTATTTGTTAAGAAATTAGTTTAAAACAAAATTGGTGTTTCAATAAATTTAATAAAATAATGTAAATGAGAATCTTATTATTTTTTAAGAAATTAGTTTAAAAAAAATTATGTTTCAATAAAATTTAATAAAATAATTAAATTGAGCAGCTTATTATTTTGTTAACAAAATTGCATTTCAATAAAATTTAATGAAAAAAATATTTAAATTGAATGGGTGACTTTCTAAATGAAATATTCAATAGTTGAGTGACTTTGAGGTTATAAAATAAAGTTGAGTGACTTTCTTTGTAAACAACTACGAGTTGTGTGACTTTTTATAAAAAAAAATACATAATTAAGTGACTTTGAAGTTATAAATGAAAGTTAAGTGACTTTCTATGAAAAGAAATATTAGTTGAGTGATCGTATGAGATATTAACCGTATAAGTGGGGATTTTCAATGAAATAAGATATTTATGAGCAATCATTTATTACTCATAAGGCTGCCAGGCATGCACCATAATATGACCTAAAATTAAATTTGATTAAAAATTCATAAATTATTTTATTTTTAAATGAAATTTATCATAGTTAATTTTTGATTTTTTGAGACATAATATTTTGAATTTGTTAAATTTCTAATAATCTTTTTTTATATATAAAAAAATATATTTTCTATAAATAATACTTAATGTGTTTTTTGAGAAAAATACTTATAATTTACTATCGAAAAGAAAAAAACTCAAGGCTACTTTTTTTAGGCTTGTGGAGCTACCTCTGATATTATTGTATCACGATAATTCTAGCAACCTGATAAAAGACTTTTTTTTATAAAGTAAAAACACGTGGGGGAAATGTCATATATTTGAGACATAAATCTATCTAAAATTCATATAAATTATACAAGATTTGAAAGTCAGTCGATCTTTTTATTTTTTTCAAAATAATTTAAGTTGCTAATTGTTGTAATTCATAGACTTTAGTACTTTTTATGTAATTTCAAATAAGTATATATGATTTCGTTTGTCAATCAATTTTTAAATATATATTTTTTTAAAATATTTCAAGTTGTTAATTATTAAGATTTATAATACTTTTTACGTCATTTTCAAATAATACATGTTACTTCTTATGTACCAATTTATATGAAACCGATAGAATTTCAAAAATCGATCAAATTTTTTATATGTCTTTTAAATATGTTAAGTTGTTAATTATAATGATTTATAATATTTTTACACAATTTTTAAATATATTAGTATCTCTTTTTGAATGAAATCCAACGTTAGGAATTGTTTGGCCTTATGCCTACTTTATTTATTGTCCTCGTAGAAGTAAAGACGTACACAAAATTGCTTCTCAGCGAATTTGAAAATATGTCCCTTTTTCGGTGGAATAATGAGGACAAGAAAGCGGTGAAAAAAATCTTCTTATTTTTGGCAATCAAAGAAGAATTCTAAACAAACTTCGATAATTAATTTATAGTTCAAGTTACCATATAATACTTATTATTATTTTGTTTAAATATTAATAATAAGTGAATATATTCAAAGGAATAGTATTTATAAAATTGAATTGAACGTGTAATTTTTTTTATTCTGTGTCCGTGGATGTAAGTTGGTCTCAAAAACCTTTACCTATCATTCTTGTGTCGTTACTTTAGTGATTTGAACATTCAAATTCCGGAGTAACATGATGGATGCATTCTGCTTCAAAATTAAACGTTAAAAATATAGGACATTTTTTAAAAATTATTATTATTATTATAAAAAAATACACATAATTTTTCCGGGTAGGTTTGTAAAAAATCAAATGGGTTTTTAGAATTTGACTGATTTTTTTGTTTTTAAAAAATTTAATGATGTGGCTGAATCATTGTTCGTTACGTGGATAAAATGGTTTTGCGAAATCAGATGGGTTTTCCGTTAACCCATATAATGATATATGGATGAGCCTTTTCTCATACGGAAGTTGCATAGATGAGTCAAACTTTTAACGGATAACATAAATAAAAAAGTCTATTGTGATAAATAAATGAAGCCAGCCGGCCTACACATTATTAAAGTCTATTCCTATAGAAATTAAAGAAGTAGATACCTGCTAATTAGCATTCGAAAAGTATAAGATTATCAATACAGAACTTGTTCCTGTAAATATAACTTTGGATATTGGATTTCCTTATTCTAACTCAATGACTTTGATATGGGCAAGTGTAGTGGTTTTTCTATTTGTATATGCCTTGTATGTGCTACTAAACATTCACAAGAGGAAAAGGTTTCCTCCAAGTCCAACAGGCTTTCCCATTTTAGGACATCTTCATTTGTTAGCTGGTAAAACTCCACACAAAGATTTACAAAAACTAGCCAAGAAACATGGTCCTATTATGTATGTGCAATTGGGACTGGTACCTGCAATCGTTGCCTCGTCTGTTGATGCAGTTGAGAAGTTCCTCAAGACAAATGATCACATCTTTGCTAGTAGGCCTCATAGTGAGGCATCTCAATATTTGTCTTATGGACAGAAGAATTTGATATTTGCAAAGTATGGTGTGTATTGGCGCAACATGCGCAAATTGTGCACTGTTCACCTTTTAAGCAATCACAAGATCAATTCATTTCAATCCATGAGAAAGCAAGAAGTTCAACTTCTGATTGAATCCATTAAAAAGGAAGCTCATGATCCCGTAGTTGTTGATGTTAGTGCAAGGATTTTGTCCTTGAATGCTAACTTGACTTGCTTGATGATGTTTGGAAAGAAGTACATGGATGAGGACTTGGACAAGAAGGGATTCAAAGCTATTGTTCAAGATGTTGTGGATTTAGTATCCACACCAAATCTTGGAGATTTTTTTCCTTTCCTTGGAGCTATTGATCTCCAGGGTCTCAATCGCAAACTCAAGGATCTTTCAAAGGTGTTTGATGAGTTTCTTGAGAGGATTATTGATGAACATGTTGAGTATCGTGATCGGGATCAAACCAAGGACTTTGTGGACACCATGATGGACATAATGCAATCTGGAGAAGCAGAATTTCAGTTTGACCGTCGTCACATAAAAGCTATCCTCTTGGTATATATGTACTTTCATCCCATTTATAAGTCATATATACTAGTATAAGCTTAATATATAACAAATTCCCCTGTTTCCTTTTATATACAGGACATGCTTCTGGCTGCAATGGACACTACAGCATCAACAGCAGAATGGATACTCACCGAACTTCTTAGGCATCCCCAAGTGATGAAGAAACTCCAAAACGAGTTGCAAGAAGTGGTAGGCCTTGATAGAATGGTAGAAGAATCAGACTTGGAGAATTTAAACTACTTAAACATGGTTGTAAATGAGGGCCTGAGGCTGCATCCTGCAGTGCCACTATTTTTTCATGAGGCCATGGAAGATTGTGTAGTCGACGATTTCCACATACAAAAGGGATCCCGAATCATAATAAATTGTTACGCGATTCATAGGGATCCAAATGTTTGGCCTGACCCTGAGAAGTTTTTTCCTGAGAGATTTGTTGGGAGCATTATAGATTTTCGTGGACGTGACTTTCAACTTTTACCATTTGGCTCTGGGAGAAGAAGCTGTCCTGGAATGCAGTTGGGAGTTACCATCGTTCGCCTTATGGTGGCACAGTTGGTACATTGCTTTGAGTGGGAGCTTCCAAGTGGTATTCAGCCTTGTGATTTAGACATCAATGAGAAGTTTGGGATATTAACATGTAGAGAAAAGCCTTTGCTGGCTATTCCTACTTATAGACTAAAGAAATGATGCAAATACAATGTAACATATATAGTAAGAGAACTAGTATTTCTAAACTTCAACATTTTATTACAAGAAACATTAAAAGTTCTACTATATGATTTTGTGATTGTTGTGTGCTTTCCCTGCTATTCTACAAATATTGCATTGACAGTACATCTACACCTAATAAAATTGGTATCTTCCAAATGTCTCATTGTATATACAATTGACCTCTTCTCTCTTGTTTCCTATTGATGAATGCGTTTTAACAAGTCGAGAGATGAAAGTTCCTAACTAAAGAATCGTCATTGTAACGACTAACGACCCAATTTTCCTAAGTCGTGATGACACCTAACTATTCCCACATCAAGAAAACCATAACCAAATAAGTGAACAATGACATAAATAAATTGTCAAGAATACAGTGGAATGTGTAGCAACCTCAATACATAGGATATAGCTTGTTGTATTTTGGGTTTTGATGAATTAACAAGCTAAATAGGACCATGTAAAAGGACCTGGTCCTCTGAGTTTTCGTTTTACAGGACAAGCCAACAGCTACAAAAACTGCAGTGGTTGGTGGGCACTGCAGCAGAGGCACGGAAAGGACAACAGTCCTCGATCAATGGCGTGCTACTAGGTTGTTTTGTCTCTGTTAGACCTGTTGTTACTAAGGTCTATAAACGCAGAAAGAAGGGTGAAAATAAGGCTTAAATATAGTTGTTTTATTTATTAATTATTATGTGAATGTAATTCTAGTAGTTATCTAGTAGTTATCTAGCAGTTAACTAGCAGTTTAGGTAGTTATTTGGGGATAAATAGTACTGAGAAAAGGAAAAAGACAGGATTTTGGTGGGTAAGGATTTCTCAGGCAGATTTGGAGGTTAAGGTTCCTCGAAATACCTTGAATGTTAGAAGTATTCTCTACTAACTATTTGTATAACATATT
>JAJOOH010001739.1:0-24906 GCA_029582605.1 Solanum gracilifrons | reverse complement strand
TTATGAGCAAAATATATTATAACAATCTTTACTAATTTTATAGCAATACATAAACTATACTCCCTCCGTCCCATATTAGATGGGCACTTCCAACTTTATACGGTGATTAAGAAATCATTAATACATTGGAAGACTTCACCATTTTGCCCTTTGTTTATATCAATGCACATTGAAATGAGTTACAAAAAATACACATACAATATAGAAATGGTCATATTAATTGTAGGGGTAAAATGGAAAATAATTAATTAATTCTATCCTAATTTAATAAGTGCTCAAATAATATGAAAAAAATATTTTTAGTAAGATTCTCATCTAATATGGGACGGAGAGAGTAACGATATAACTTTATTAATGTTGGGCCCGAGCAGCGCCCGGACTTTCTTTACTAGTGTATTATAAATGATTGAAGCATCTAAGTGATAATACTTTCTCTTTATCGTTTATTAGTAATTAAGTGGGTTCTTTTTTTTGTTTTTTGTTTAATTATTTTCTATTCGATGTCTGATTCTTGTATTGGAATTCAATTATTCCAAATTCCCCGATGTTATTCCACTTCCACGCTTGCAACTTCCTTTTTATGCTTCATTTTCGATAAATAAATAAAATTGCTCTCTTTGATTTATTCTTTTTATGTTAGTTTTCAATTTAGAATTTCTATTAATATCACTCTAGTTTAGATATTTTTCCGATGATAATATGCCAAAAAATGTTCCATTTGTACTATAATGAGTATTTGTGATTTGTTTTCCAAATTATAAGAAAATAGAGTATCCCTTTTACAAATTTGGTATGTTTTAGCCTATAGGTGCAATGCATTCTTACGTCTTTTATTTTCTGAAGTAAGAAAAAATAAATTAGTTTGTATGTTCGTGTACATATTAACATGTTTATATAAATATATACATTTTTTTCTATTAATTTTATAATTTTCTACAATTCTTAATGTAATTTTTATATATTTTTATTATTTATATGTCTATCTTATTAATTAATAAATCGTCCATAAGACTTAAGCCTTGCTCTGTTAAATAACGCCTTGCTTCACGCCCATACTTGTTAAAACATTGATCCTAGTATACGTTCGAGAGAAGAAATGACTACCTAAATGGTTTCAATTTCAAACTAATCTTTAGTTAATAGTCATGAACATTTAATTAATATTTAGGCTAATACCATGATATATAAATACACATAGATAGTGAAAGGGAAGAAAAAATTAGAAGAGAAAAGTCATACATACAAAGTTATATACAAATCCCTCTTTCACAAATTTATTTCCATCTAAGAAAAGTCTTAATACTTACATGCCACTATTTCATACTAGTAGCTAATACATTTCTTTCCCAAAAAAAAAAAAAAAAAACTGAAAAATATTTTTACATAGTGAGAGGAATTAAATAGACTTTTTTTTATATAGTTCCGCTAACTTAAAGCAAAGAGTACTTGAGCTTAAACTGACAAATCAAAGTCACTTTCAAAATTATACTTTTTATATCTAATATGTATTTAATTAAACGAGAACGCGCAACGCAAGTGAACATCAGCCTCTATAGTTGACCAACATGGACAAAGGCATTAAACAAAATCCCTTCTTCTTGAGGTCCATATAACTTTTGTTCTTTTCATCAAAACACATAGTACTATTTCTTTCTATTGTCTCCATTTCTTGTTGTTGTCTAGAGCCACCTTCAAATCCCTAACCAATAAATAAACAAATATCGAAAATAAAATAAAATATTAGTTTCTACTTATTTTATTTTTAAAAGATTCATATTAATATGACACAGAATATAGAGAGAACATTAATTAATTACCAGAAAATTTCCATTATTGTTGTCTGTTCTTCGGTAATTGATATCCATTTGCTTATTAAAACTTACCTATTAAAATCAAGCAAGTATCTCAATACAAAATATTATGCAAGACCAAAGACCAAAAAGAAAGAAAATTAATGAGCCATAAATAGGCAAAGATTATTCAATACTAGTGCTGGTGAAAGGTAATAATTGTATGATAGAATAGTCGAGATGCATGTAAATCTATTTATTAAAAGATTGGCACTCTAACGATTAGACATGACCACCATTCTAAAAAATTTAAAATATATAAAATAAAAATACACCACACAAAAAACTGAGAAAATCATCTATTAATTTCTGGTAAATGACCCATAAATGCCAAAATATGCCGTGGATCATGATGACACTATATGTACTGCTCCCTCAACTTTTTACGGAGGGTTCCTTAAAGATTTTTCAAAAATATCATCCGATTTTGTTCTTCACGAAGGATTCAAAAAAGAGTCCGCACCCTAAGGGATGATGCATGTGATGTAAACCTCCTATCCTAATTAATACAAACATTTAATGTCTGCTTTTACGGCTTCAACTTATAAGTTACACAAAAACAATCTTATCGTTGCTGCAAGCTCCCTTCGCTACTATTATAAAATAAAAAGGTGAAAAAAGAATGATACCTTAGGACTATTGACAGGTGAGCTAGCAGTGTCTTCTAAATCAGGATCAGAGATTTTCTTGTTCCTTGGTTTCTTCAAATTCAATCTCTTAAGAAATGGTGACCCATAATTATTGTTGTTACAATTGTTCCAAATAGCATGAGAAGCAGCATCAGACAACAAAGAGGGACTTCCAAAACTATCACAATATGTGCTATTTTCACTATTATTGTTATGTTGTTCCATTGAAAAATCCTCCAAATAAGTTGTCCATCCACTTTCTTCTTGTGCATCATTATGATCACTTGTTTCTTCTTGATTCTTATATAAATCCATTTTCTTATAACACCAAATTAAACTTTTGTTTGATTTGGGGAAATATAATTGTTTGATTATTGAGGAAATTAATTTGATGACTTGTAGGCTAAGGGAAGCTAAGAGGGCTTATAATTTATAAACAATAGATAACATGTTCAGCCAAAAAAAGGTGGGGGCTCGTGACGTGGAATCTTGATGGTGGGGTTAGTTAATGAAGTTAAAATGAACCGTTTTAATTTATTAAAAGAAAATTAAACATGCAGTTATTTTATTTTAGTCGGAAGTCTTTCGAAAACAACTCATCTATCTTACAAATTAGGGATAAGGTTTGAAAATACATATATATTCTCCCAATTTGGATATGCACACGTTAAACTTGTATATAAAATTGAACAAATAGACACACATATTCTACGTTGCATAATAAATGTAGGACGTCACACAAAATGCAAATTGTCATGTAGGATGTCGTCTATTTGCTTAACTTTATACAAGTTTAAGAGTGTGCTTATACATACCTAAAGTTGAAGAGCATAAATATTAGAGATATTTATATATTATACCTAAATTTTAAAAGTTATTTTTTCTTAAACTCCTTGCTCATTCAATCTCAACTACACAAAGAGGAACAAAGTAAGTAACTATCATTTTTATCATGTTACTAATTTATAGTTATCATTACAAATACACCTAAGTAATTACTCTATCTGTTTCATTTCATGAGTCGTCTTAATTTATTTGAGCAAGAAATTCAAAAAAAGTAATTTTCTTTTTGAATTTTATGATCTTAAAACTTTAAATATGTATATATAATATAAAAATATGTTCGTTCAATTATGTGATCTTAAACATGTTAGGTTTGATGTCGAAATAAAAAATGTTATAAATAGAGGTACTTATTTATAACATGATTGTATAATTTTTTTTGCAAGTGCATAGAAATTAAGCTCAAAAAATAAAAAATAAAAACAGAAAAGAAAAAAGGGGGAAAAGAACGTGCAGAAAGGAAAATAAAATTCAAGGAAGATAGATGATAATGGTTGACTTGTTAGTTTTGTATGTATTTGCTACTGTACTAAATTAATGAAGGAAATTATTTTCTTTTGGTCACCCACTTTTTGTCTCAACAGAAAAAAGTGTTAATGCCATTGAGACTTTTTGTTTCTTCCATTATTATTAAATATATTCCTACTTCTTGAACTTTTAGTAGTTGGTGAACGCATTAATTAAATTAATTACTTGTGAACAGGTGCATGTACTTGGAAAAGGAGTTTTAAAGGAACGATAAAGTTGTTTTCGTCTGATTGATAGTTTTAAAGGAACGATAAAGTTATTTTCGTCTGATCGATAGGTCTTAGTTAGATTTGAGCCATGAAAATAATGAGTACTAATGTTTGCATCATGTAAATTATCTATATGATTACACTCTCGTGACCCTTTTCGAACCTTACGTGAATGTGAAATATTTTGTGCATCAATTTTTCTCCTTGTGCATAAACTAATATAATATGCTCTAGGTGCTCCATGTCATGATGATCAACCATGTGTGTTTTCTTAATTGGTTTAGGATAATTTAACTTAGCTAAGGGGAATGTTTGTCAGTTTAATTAGGAGGGTAGATTAGATTAGATACATGACTTTACTTAATCAAAATATTTTAATTATTATGATGACCAAATAAGAAGGGGCTTTAGTTTATTGAGAAACATTAGTTAGTTATTATATATGTTGAAATGGCAAGCAACATTTTCATGTTATGACTGGTTATTGTCAAAAAAATTGACTTGTAGTATTCCTATTGATTAAATATTAGACAAACAAATAATTATGCTAAACTATATGTTTAACTTCTGTTAACCCCTGGATACTCGAAAGAGTCATCTAAATCCCCGCTAAATATAGTACTATAATTTTAATTTTATTAAAAGGAATAAATTAAATTAAATTAAATTAAATTCAGTGAGCCCCCTCAATTCTGATCCAATCTGCAAGATGATGAGTTGATGACTGGAATCCTGTTGTGTAATTTAAATATAATGTAAATTTAATTACTAATTAGAAATTGATAATCAAGCATAATTGGTATACTTTGTTCAGTTTAGTCGCACGAGGCTTGTCTAGTGTAGTTCTATCTCTCTAGTATAATTTGTGAACTATTATATTAAAGCGAAATTTACTTTAAGCTCTGTTAGGCATTTGATAGTTAATCAATATAAAATAGTTAGGCATTTGATAGTTAAACAGTGACCATGAATAAGTTCATTTTACACAAATCTTTTTTTTTTCCCATAAATGTCCAAAATAATTATTAAATTATTCTCAATTTTGTGAAAGATAACGAATTTTCTTCTTTGAGTCCCCGCAATATGCGGAGTCTAATAAAGGACCACTTCAATTCCAGTTTTGACCTGGCTAGTGTATATTGGGTGTATTTTACTGTATATGTTATGTATAACACTTGTACAATATACTGTGACATGCACACAGCATACAAGTACATACACCGATATACAAGTGTGTATAACCAATCATATGTTATCATGTGTATATCATATACATGTCTTGTATATTTTGTGTATGCCAATGTATATTATTAAATATCATGAGTATGTCAAGTGTATATATTGACGTACATATTATGATATATACACATGGAGAGAAGAAATTGTGGAAGCCATGAGAGAGAACTTCGATGAAAAAGAAAATTACGATGGATAAAAAAAGTAACAAAGAGAGTCATTTGATTTTGTGGCTAATTTAAGAAATGTTTAATGGGCACGTCTCAAAATAAATGATTTTCAATAGTCATACATCCAAAGCTTTCGTTTAGTAGAAACAACACATCACATATTGTATGAGTTAGCACACAACATGAATTGTAGAGGGAAAACTTATTATTCATCGAATTTTGAACTGTGCCCAACTAGCTCTCCTGAATTTTCTCAATTTTCCAAAAAATATCATGCTACGAAGTTTATTCTCTATATGCATTCTTCGACTATAAATTTTAATTCTCTTTAGTCAATATTTTATCCTGGATATCATGTAAGATCATATCAATCTTCAATTACAAAATATTAGCCATTGTTGTCCATCTATTAACTCTCTAAGTCAGTCTCCCCTTTTCTTCATTCATCCTTCTTGCCAAACTTCTCTAATTGTTTTGCCTGCATAAAAATCATAACAATAAAATTAATCAAAAAGGGAACAAGTATTAAAATTGATGTTGCTGATATTATGCTATCATCTCATCTAAAAACTCAAGCTGTTAGAGAAAACACACTTTTATCTATTTAATTATGTCTTCAACACGTTTCCTCATAAACAATTTGTAGTTATTGTTTGTCAAAGTATGAAGTGCTTTGATGGTACATAGGATGAACACAAACAACTAATTGTACATGTGTTAGATTCATTTGGATCTTTACTAGTCCCAAGAGTAACATGAAAAGCCAATTACATATACTTAGTAAGAATGTATATATTTTAAATTACCTGTGAGTAGAGGAAAGTTCCAAAAATTGCAATGGTAGCACCAAGGGCATTGACTGGTTGAATTGGATTTTGGAAAATGATGATGGAGGAAACTATCACAACAATTCTCTTCATAGTGTTACCAATGCTAAATGTCAATGGAGAAATTTCATTTAGGGACATATAGGACACTTGATTGTACAAGTGATAGAACACACTCTGTGCCACCACCCACCTAAAACAAGAACAAAAAATTTACATAAAAATATTGAATTTTAAAAGAATTGACCAAACCTAAGTTGTTTAGACTCTCCAAAAATGCATTACTTTTGAAGGATCCGACATGCGACATGTGGCATGCACCCGATGACATTTTTGAAGAGTCTGAGCAACATAGGACCAAACAGAATGAGATTAAATAATGTTACTATAAGTTTGTAAGATAATGTGCTTACCATATAAAATTAGGGCCAATTTGGGAGACTGCATTTTGCCATCCAAGTACCCATACTTTTGGACCCTCAACAGCAATGGCAAAGGGTGTAAGAATCAAAAGGGACATCATGGAAAGACAAGCATAGTAATTCATTCCTCCAACAGATTTCCCTTTCATCCCTTTCTTTGAAAATATGTTTCTGAATACAAATGCCAAGTTTGATATCATAGCCCCCATGAACCCTGAATGTTATGAAGTATTAGCAAAATAAATAAATCTCATATAATTAGTCTAAAATTTGATGGCAACGAGCAGTGAAGAATCTAGGATTTTCATTAAGAGGGTTTGAAAAAAGAGTAGTATGTCTATGATTTGAACTTGGAACCTCAAGGTGAGTTTTGAACGCCTTGAACATTAAGTCAACCTCTAATCTTACATTCACGAGGTTCAAAATCAATATATAGAATATAAAAATTCTTAAAAATACCTTATATATACAATGTATTTTTTCACTTAGGGGATTCGGGTTAACCCCTTTAACTACCTCTAAGTCCGCCCCTGGCAACGAGTGTGGTGGTATGGATGATATCCCTCGACCCTTAATTAGAATTAGGAGGTTTTAGTGGAGGATCCAAAAATTTATACAAGCAAGCGGAATTCAACCGTTTACTTATAGTAATATATTTTTTCAATTTAAATCTAAGTTGCGCGGACTCTTCACTTTCGATGCCGCATCCGTGTCGGATTCTCCAAAAATACACTACTTTTGCCGAATCTGACACGCACCCCTTGACATTTTGAAGAGTCTGAGCAACATAGATTTAAATCCCTTTCCTTAAACCTAACTCCGCCACTACCCCTTTCTATGTGATGCAAATCTATATTAGTGAGTTTCGAATATATAACACATGCATAATCACTAAAACAAGATTGATTTGTAATTTATTACCAGTTAGATTAAAATTGAGCTCAGTAACAGCAGCAAGTGCACATCCACCAATAATTGGCACAAGTGAAAGATAAACTGGCAATGGAAAAGTTTCACCCAAAAACAAACTTGAAACCAAAACACTGAAAGCAGGCTCTCCACTTTTGATTATGTGTGTGAATGAAACTGCAACTTTTGACATGCTAACTGTTGCAGCAACATGTCCAATTGTATGTGCCACAGCAACCTATTGAACATAAACACATTATAAGAATTCAATGTTTCTTAGTGCGAAAAAACAGAGTATGATCATTTTACTTACAGGAAACAGAGCTTTCAAGAAATCAATATCAGTCTTTGGAGTTTCAGCAATTCTTGTAGCCCAAGAAACTAACATTATGAATGAGCCAGCAGCAAGTGATAGAGTTGAAGTAAGCCATGGAAATGGAAAAGCATTCAACACTTTCTTGTTATAAATATTGAATACCACATTCAGAGCCCACCATGTTGCAAAATATAACCCAATCTTGAATTTATGAGCAGCAACAGTCTGAGTTTCTTCATCAAATTCAATGCTAATTGGTGGCCTACTAGCTTCATAGGCATTACATTGGACTGAAGGGTTCCTAGATTTTGATTCATTAACATGCCCAAATCCACTCACTGCTGAAATATATAGAGGCCTTTTGGTCTTGTAACATTTTGACAGGGCAATTTTCTTGGAGAAAAATGATGAAACACAAGGTTTTGTAGTAAAGAGATTTTTATGTAGGGGATCAAAAGTTGTGTGAAGTCCAAAAGATTTTAGTGCAGAAAAGGCCATTTGTGTTTTATTTTCAAGAATATTAGTAATAGAAGCTAAAATAGTTATATGGAGAGAAATGTTGAATTGGAGGTTTGAATTTATAGTAGTAATTGAAATCTAATGGTTACAACTTACAAATTGCAGAGTTTCTTTGAATATTACTCTGTACAAATTGAATTTTGATTAGTTTCCTTTTTGTATTTCTTAGCAGTTTCTTGTTCAATTTGAAGTACTTAACTTTTTATATGTATTTTCAACATAATAACTTTTTCATTTGTTGACTTGTCATGAGTTACAGTCAAATCATAGTTTTGTACTACTAGCATATTTTTCTTCTTCCATCTTACGTTGATTTGTACAAGTATTTTAGGAGATGGTTTGATAGGAGAGATAACATTTATTTATTTTAATTTTTATGATTTTTTACACAAAATTATATTCCTCCATCCGTTTAAAAAAGAATGACCTTCTTTCCTTTTTAATTTGTTTTAAAAAGAATGACTTCTTTCTTTTTATGGTAACACTTTACTTTCAGTTTTCCACGTGACATGTTCAAGACCACAAGATTAAAGTGCAATTTTGTACATTTGACATAACTTTAATTTAGGACCACAAGAAGCAAAAGTCTTTTGTTTTCTTAAACTTCGTGTCAAGTCAAACTAGGTCACTCTTTTTGAAACGGAGGGAGTATAAGTTAAAAGGGAAAATTGTATAAAATAACAAATTATTAATTCAAATTAAATGCTATAACCACAGTTTGATTTAATTGTAACCCGTAACAAACTGTTGTCATTCGCCTCTCTCCCCAAATTTCTCACTCACCAGTCTCTCCTGAGCTTCTCTCACTTTATACAAACACAAATGTATAAAATGTGTTTGTGTTTATATAAAGCGAGAGAAAATTGTATATACAAATACAAATACATATATTTTCGTCCTATACACTTATAATTATACAAATATAGATCTTCCCATGCCCAGATCTCTTTTGCCTTTCTTGCTTTATACAAACACAGATTATAATGTATAATTTGTGTTGTATAAAGCGAGAGAGAGATTTTGATATACAAATGTTTTATTTTGAATCAATTGTATACAAATTCAAATTTTATACAAATATACAAACACAATCATTGATACATATACATAGTAGTTACATATATACAATTGTCTAACCGATATACATGTACAATTGCTGCGCTTTTATACAAACGAGAGGCTTGCCAACAATTTATACAAATCTGATGCTCCTGTCAGCGATTTATACAATCTATGTTTGTTATGGAGCACAATTATGCAAACTATAGCTATAACATACAAATATGATTTTTATGTTTGTTAAACCTAAAATTTACTCTAAGTTAAAAGTACTAAGTTTATATGAATCTACATTATATTTGAACTACATCCGCCCCCAGACTACGATTAAGGTAAATAGAGCTTTATTATATGAAGAACATGAAAATGTATCCAAAAGTGACTGTAAAGTTGACTGTTCGATTAATTGAATACTCCATTAATTTTTATAATATAATTGAGAAAAATATTTATTTCAAGGAAAATAAAGCAAAACAAATATTTAATTTAATTACTAGATTGAGTACATCAAGAATTTGGTTATCAGGCTCATCTTCTTCATCACCCTACGATCTATTTATAAGCCAATGATGACTAGTGGCGTAGCCACATATAATAATGAATTATCAGTCGAATCCAATCCAAAAATTATATTATATACACTTAATTAGTTCATAGTTTGAGTAAGACACACAGGGTGATGGATTTAGCATGGTATTGGACTTGGACCCATGTCTTCTTGTCCGTTGCTCTCAACCGTTAAAATGCGTAACTGTTAGGTCGGTTTTCGGATTTGTTATGAGTTTTTAGCCATCATTTAAAAGGTAATAGGAAAATAGCTATACTTTAATGTGGAGATAAAATTTAGAAAAAAAATTACGCCTATGTAAAATTTTTATAAAAAGGCTTAAGCCCCATGAATTGTTTCCTTGCTTTTAAATTCGTGGGATTTAAAACTCCAACAAACTTTTTAACTCCATGAATAATTGTACTCATCGAAGCCTTGGGAGTTCATGTCCTTTTCAACATTTGATAATTTTTCTCAAGTTTGGTGTGTCCATTTGTACCTAAGTGCTTGATGGACAAATTTGTTATACTGTATTGACCAGTTTTAGAGACTACTTGTCAACAATTACATAGTGGTTTCCTATATTGACTTATAATTTGGAATTGTTAGAAACCATTATATCTCAAGTTCTTAGACATGCAATTAACAAGGATTATACGTACAAAAATCCCAATTCTTTGAGCCAAAGAAGCAGCCTTTGAAACTTAAGGATGATTGGTCCGACCTCTTTTATCCTTGTCCACTTAAATACTGAATTTAATTTGTTTGTGCAAGGCTCGAACTTGTGACCTTAAAACTCATACACAAGCATCAGAACTTTATATCAGCTAGGGAAACAGGAAAAAAGCCAAAATTGATATGGTTTCAAGAGTCAAAATTGAAAGATCAATGCCAAAAGAAATACAAACTCTTCAATTCTAGCTTCCGAGTTGAAAGATTAAGCACTCTTCTTCCTGCCTATAGCGGATCCTTTTCCAATGCTAACACTCTTGCTAGAATGAGGTAGTAAACCACGTAAAATCGATAAAACAGCAAATCCTAGAAATGGATAGTACACCATCAACAACTTGTCTGATGCTCTCTCGGAATTCTTCATTTCACTTAGTATCGCCACCTGAAATTAGCAACATTGATTAGAAAGACGTATGCATATATTTTCCTTTTTAAGAGACACTTGCTTGATTGGACCATGATACCAACAACAACATACCTAGTACAGTCCCACAAGTGAGGTCTGGAAAGGGTAGGGTGTACCCAGACCTTATCCCTACCTTTGTGAGGTAGATAAGTTGTTATTGATAGACTCTCTGCTCAAGAAAGTCATTTTCCAGAACAAGTTTGAAAGGAATGCAAGAGTAAAAAAATATATTATGAAAGTATGAAAAAAAAAGTTAAGAACTTAAGGTAAAAAACGTAAAGATAATCAAAGTAAAAGAAACAAGGTAGCATGATGCCAAGCTGGAGAGTAGAGACCAGATAAAGAACTTGACATTGCAAATTGAAATGGAAACTTACTCTAGTGGTAAAATAGAGTTCCAACTTCCAAGCATACATCAACAACAACATACCAAGTGTAATCCCATTGGTGAAGTTTGGAGAGTGTGGATGTACGCAGACCTTACCCTTATCTTTATGGGTTTAGAGGTTATTTCCAACAGACCCTTGGCTTAAAAGGGAAGATTTCGAAGCAAGATTGTAAGAAAGTATGACAACAAGAAAGCAAAGCAAATGAAGCAACATATACTAATACACACAGAAGAATAAGAGACTAAAATTACTACTAATAAGGATAGGAGGCTAGTCCCCTGCCCATCCCACATAAAGTGTGACCACACTCACTACCTAATAACCTTATACTCTCATCTTTGACCTTCATACCTTCCTTTCTAGGATCATATTGTCGTTAAGCTAAAGTTGTCTCATGTCATGTTTAATCACCCCCTCCCCCCATTCTTCTTCGGCCTACAACCCCTACCTCTCCTAACTCCCGCTACAACCAACCTCAACATACATCCTTCACATTAATTTCTTCTCCCCACCCCCAAAAAGGAAAAAAACTCCTATCACCCAGAATACATCTGCTTCATCCCATAATGTTATCAAATTCAATCTAATTTAAATCCAATTCCACTGATTTATGAAACATCAACCACAAAAACAGAACAATTTGAAGCTAGCACAACAATCTAATAATCTTCAATTAACAGAGAGATACAAGACAAATTGCAATTAGCCCCAAATATAAACAACAAACAAATTTCTTACCATTGAAGTGAGAGTGGAAACACCATATATCAAGGAGGTAGTTTTAATCCAAAATTTTCCAGCTGCAATGGCATAAAGACTAAGGAGGCAGATGGGCCAAGCAAAGAGAAGCTCCAACCAGATTAACCCAACAAAGAAATGGAGTTTCTCAGAAACCAAATAATCACCACATTCTTGAGTGTACCAGCTCTTTAGGTCAACCAACACAGGGTGAAATATGTGTTTAGGAAGGGCAGTTTGACCATCAAAGAGTGGTGCAACAATGGCCATGAAGAAGAAGTAGATGAAAAGAAGCAAGTCCAATAGCTTAACAAAACCACCCATTTTCGTCTTCGTCTCTTTGCAACAGCCACGCAACAGTATTGCTAATTCTGCAAATAATGTTTCCCTTTGAAATCTCGCTCACTAGTCAATAATGAGTAGATCCAGAAGCAGTTCTTTTTTATTTCTCTCTATGTAATTTGGTTGGAGGAATTTTTTTAAATTTTTAACAATAAAATATTGTGTCGTTACTTTATTTGTTTTACTTAAAGTAATGTTTATAGTTGCTGTAATCTATAAAAGAACAGATGGGTGTTAGCATTCCAACAATTTTTAAAATAAATTTTTATTTTCCTCTAATTTAAGAAAAATGACTTTCCTTTATCTGTCGAGACCCATCACCTCAACTCTAGCTACATCTCGAATGCAATTAGCAATCCTATCCCATATATTTTCCTGAATACTTTCCATTAGTTCAAATTTTCCGCCAAGTAATGCCGTCAAATATATAAAAAAAATTGTTTCTGTCAAGTGTCAACTACTGAAGCACGCAAAATCAACTGTTGAAAAACTTTTTTTTTTTTTTGGTTTTCCACTTCGGTACCCACATTAGAGCCTGACTAAATTCGGATTCACGCCGAGAAGTCCCACTGGGGTAAAGCGCTCCCTTTTAGACAACTCAAATGTAGTCCCTATTTCTGGTATATAGTACTTTGCTAGACTTTCTAGCAAGAAAATTGATCTTTGAAGATGCAGCAGCAGATTGTTGCGAACGAGAAGGAAATTATATCAAGATTTAAAACTAACAATGTCATCAGCACTTGTGAAACTAAAACTAATTTTGTGATTGTTTACGTGAAAACTCATGCACAAGCCATCAAAATATAATGTCAACTAAAAAGAACCAATAACAAAAATTGATATGGTTTGTAGGTATCACTGCCTAAAAAAATACAAACTCTTCAATTCTAAGCTTCTGAGTTGAAAGATTAAGCCCTCTTCTTCCTGCCTATAACGGATCTTTTTCCAATGCTACCACTCTTGCTAGAATGAGGTAGTAGACCACGTAAAATTGCTAAAACAGCAAATCCTAGAAATGGATAGTATATCATCAGCAACTTGTCTGATGCTCTCTCGGAATTCTTCATTTCACTTAGTATCGCCACCTGAAATTTGCAATATTGATTAGAAAAGCAAGGCATAAGCAGATGCAGTTCCACTTGACTACTATCTCAATTTGGTAACTGCTGCATCTCTAATATGACCTTTTACCTTCGTTGAGGATCAAATGTTTTTAATTTGTGATGTTGTACGAATAAATGAAACCATGATTCTGAAACTAAAACGATGGCAACAGAACATGTCAAATCATCCAACTGGAAACTCATTTATATTGGAAAAAATAAATGAGCATCTATCATGTGCTTCTAAGCTAGATAATGTGTTCCCGTAAACAATTTCAACATAAATATTTCAATTGTCAAATAACACACAATTATGAAAGGCTAATTTCTTGAATTTGAATTCGATATTAACAAAGGAATTTGGGTGGGTGGGTGGATGGGCAGGCAGTAAGAGCTATGCACTGGCTCAGCCTCTCTAAGAGTCAGTTCTAGAGGATCAGGAAACAGTTTAATACTCACAAACGACGATACAATCTGCAGCAAGATGGCAGGAGGTAAAATGATGATTTCTAGAAAAGAAGATTATAACACAACTGATTCCTCAACAACCAGAACCGCTAGACAAGTTGTTCTTATGCTTCTGGGACTCTTCTCTATTGAACTATGTTCATGTTGGTTGTTGCTCTTGAATTATTCCAATATTCATTATGTTACCTTCTTTAGCTCTTGAGTTTCCAATGTTCATTTTATTACCTTAATTGCTAATCGCCACACCACCCAGATCCAAAAAAAGGAGGAAAGAAATGGAAAAAAGCAACAATATGAAGCTCGAGTAAGATTGACGGTCAATTGGTTTGGATATGTCCAATACAAAACAGTAGAAAACTAGCTAAGATGTATGGATATATTTTCTATATTCTTCATTTTTCAGAGACACTAACTTGATTGGAGCCAAGATGGCCGCAATAAAAACAACAACATACCCAGTATGGTCCCACAAGTGGTGTTTGGGAGGGTTTGATATACACAGACCTTACTCCCACCTTTGTGAGGTAGAGAGGTTGTTTCCGATACACCCTCGGCTAAAGAAAATCATTTTTCAGAACTAATTTGAAAGAAATGTAAAGAGTTAAAAAAAATATGAAAAGAAAAGAACCGACAGTAAAATGCAAACGTTAAGATACCAAAGTAAGAGAAGCAAGGTGACCATGATACCAAGCTGGAGAAAAGAAAACAGATGATGAACTTAACATTGCAGATCGAAATAGAAACTGTAGAGGTAAATTAGAGTTCCAACTTTTCTTGAGAAGCTGAAAATAGAGTTCCAACTTCCAAGCATACATCAACAACAACATACCCATCCCACAAGTAAGATCCGGGGAGGGTGGAGAACGCAAACCTTACCCCTACCTTTGTGGAATAGAGAGGTTGTTTCTGATAGACCGTCGGCTCAAAAAAAAGTTTTCAAAGCAAGGTTGTAAGCAAGCTACCAAGATACAATGCAAATGAAGCCACATATATTAATACCACCAAAAGAATAAAATTAATACTGCTAATAAGGATAGGAGGCTAGCCCCCTACCTCTCCCACATAAAGTGGGACCACACTCCGCTACCTCCTGATCTTTTACCCTCATGTTTAACCTCTACACTTTCCTATTAGGCTCATATCCTCACTAAGCTGAAATTGTATCATGTCTTGTCAATAACCTCCCCCAGTTCTTTTTCGGTCTACCTCTAATTTCCGCTAGAGCCAACCTCAAGCTCAGCCTACATCCTTCACATTAATTTCTCAAATTATTTCCGACAACCATAAAAGGTCCAAAAGTAACAATCTTTCATCTTAGGGGTGATGTCAATACAACTTATATTCAGATAAACTAGAGCTTTCCAATGAATCCTATCTTATGAAGGGGGAAAGAACAAAGAAAAGCAAAAAAAAGTTCCTACCACCCAGAATGCATCTGTTTCAACTTTCATCTCATAATGTTACTAAATTCCATGTAATTAAATCCAATTCAACTGATTTATGAAACATCAACCCCCAAAACAAGACAATTTGAAGCTAGCACAACAATCTAATAATCTTTGACATGCAAGACAAATTGCAATTAGCCCCCCAAAAATAAACAATAAGCAAATTAAATTACCATTGCAGTGAGAGTGGAAACACCATACATCAAGGAGGTAGTTTTAATCCAAGATTTTCCAGCTGCAATGGCATAAAGACTAAGGACGGAAAGGGGCCAAGCAAAGAGGAGCTCCAACCAGATTAAGCCAACAAAGAAATGGGGTTTCTCTGAAACCAAATAATCACCATATTGTTGAGTGTACCAGCTCTTTAGGTCAACCAACGCAGGAGGAAATATATGTTTAGGAAGGGCAACTTGGCCATCAAAGAGTGGTGCAACAATGGCGATTAACAAGAAGTAAATGAAAAGAAGCAAGTCCAATAGCTTAACAAAAGCACCCATTGGTATTCGTCTCTTTGCAGCAATAGAGGCAGGCACCTACAGCCAATTTTGGAAATTATTGTTTTTGTTAGAGATGTCGCCCACTAGTTCACTTCCATGAAAAGGGGATCTGAATGAATGAAGATCCACGAACATTTCTTTTGTCTAATGTCTCAATTTTCCTATCAACGCCTACCACTTTGCTTGCACATGGTTAATTATATTATATTATATTATATTATATTGTGTTATATTTCTGGATATTTATATATGTTATATACATATGAAATCTTGTTTTGTTATTTAGTGATGAATTTAATAATGTAATATAATGAAATCTAGTAAATAATTAAAATAAATATGATATTTATAAACTAGTAATACGCTACCATACAATAGGTAGCAGCCATCCAAATAAGCTGCTAAACTACAAGTTGATATTTCTTTTTAAAAAGAAATATTCATCCCCATAAAAAGTTAGCACTTTGGTGTAACGGAATTATCAAATTTTATTAGCTCCTCTGGGATGTTAAACGGATGAGTGGAATTGAAATTGAATAAGTTGAAATAGACAAGGTTAAAACATGTTAGTGAGTCGATCATCAATCATTAAACCAGCTGACTCTCATTATATTTTGTTACTTATATATAAATGTAATATAAATATTATGAAAGTTATCATTTATCGCGTCAAATAATACACATTTTTTCTTGTGTTACCCTTGTATAAAATTCCTTGCCGATGGAGCTGGAAATTACACTATTATCCTTGTGCTGAAGGTTGATCTGTCGCAGAACGACAGAAGGGGCTTTGGTGTTACGCACAAATTGAACATATTTAACCCACAATATTGAAGAAGGAAGGACCAAGGGCAAAATTGTCTTTTGATCATTTATTAAAGTGCTAAACCCCAAATCTCTTCTATTTCACACACTCTAGAAGAGTAGTAGTATTTCAATCCTCCTAGGGACTTTGAAGATTTGCTTACAATTTAAGGTATGATTTCCTCTCAACTGTTGCTCAAATCTTCTTCTCGAATTTCATGTTGTACGTTGAAATTTTGTATCGAGAAAATACCTAAATTGAATTTTTGGGTTGAAGAAGTTTTTCTCGGTTGTTATTGATGTTTGTTGTTGTTGTCAGTTTTGTGATATATTTATTTTTCCATATGTTCCCCATTACGGAGTGCTGAATTAATTTTCAATATTTTCTGTTGATTGATTTTATAGATACTGTAATTCGTACAAATTTGATAAATTGAAATAGGTTAACTGAGTTCTGGTTTGTTTCTTATCACAATTCACAACCAAATTGTTTGATGATATCCCTTAAACAACAGGTTGTTCGAAAGATTATGCTCTTACTTGCCATGTTCAATACTAATAGCTAAGATAGAAAGAAATAGAATCAAAGGTGAGATGCCTAACTTTATTTAAGTATGACGATTACACTTTGTTATCTTTCCTTATGCAAAAAACTCTAGCCAATTCTCAGACCTTTGAGCATGACTATGATTTGAGTTTTGTTAAATCAATGTACAAAAGGTCACTCTCCAATATAATGCAGGTTTGTGAATTTGTGGATATCAATATCAAAACCCCCTAAAATCAATTACACTTATCTCATTTACAACGTCTATCAGATGTCTAGAGTCATATCACCAAAAACCTTCAACCTGACGATGCTTCTATTGAATTCTTTGGATTAGTGTAGTCTTTTACTTCTTGATGGTATTACGAGAACTATCTTGGACTGAAAATGACATAGTTTAGGAACTGGGAGATGAAAAAAGGTGAAACTACAGCGTCTCAAGTCTCAACATGTTTTGGAAGATGTATGCTTAAATTCTTTCATGCACTTCACGTTTTCCCCCTAATTAATACTTTAATATACATGTGGAATTGCAAGTTTAGTTGATATTTTTTTTTGAGCTGATAAGAATTGACTTTTGGTAGATGAATATTCAGCAATTTTGAACCATCTTAGGGGTTGAAATATCTGCTTAGTTT
The DNA here is from genome assembly GCA_029582605.1 of Solanum gracilifrons. Taxonomy (NCBI): domain Eukaryota; kingdom Viridiplantae; phylum Streptophyta; class Magnoliopsida; order Solanales; family Solanaceae; genus Solanum; species Solanum gracilifrons. The sequence goes on along the minus strand of JAJOOH010001739.1, from coordinate 6,730 downwards.
CGCGGTTTTTGTTTCTGTGTCTACATGTATCAAGATACATATTGATGTGCAATTATTTAAGGAGAAAATTGAACACTTGATGGACTAAAAGATGGAAGTATAGAAAGGAACTGATGCTTGTGATAAAGATGAATAGGTTTGTTGTCATTCCTCTTGTGTAGCAAAAAGTTGGAGTAAATATCTCAAAATGTCATTCAACTATGAGTAATTATCTTACAAAGTCATTCAACTTTGTTTTGTATCAATAAAGTCATTCAACTTAAGTCTTTTCTCTTGTAAAATCACTCAACTAAAGCTTTTTTTCTTGTAAAATCACTCAACTAAAGCTTTTTTTCTTATAAAATCACTCAACCAAAGTTTTCATTAAAGAAAATATTAACATAATAAAATAAATTAATTCTTATGCCATGTAAATATAAACCTCGCAAATAAAATTAGAATCACTGCCCACTAAAGAAGTTGTATGGATTTAATTATATTAAAACTAAAATTTGGCTGGACGACTAAGGAAGTTTTATGGAGTAAAAAATCACTTCCCATTTTTTTACCGTTTAGCATTTAATATTTTTTTATTTGAATATATATAATATATAGTCTATTTAATTATTCTTTTAAAAAAAGAAATCAAGTTCTTATACACAAACACATACTTTTAATTAAAATCGATGGGAGGTTGATTCTTTTAACACCAAAAACCAAAAAAATGCAAACCAATTTTCAGAAGTTAATTTGTTTTTATTTTTCCACAAAAATAAATAAATTTAAAGAGTATTGCAGAAACCATGAATTTCCAGATTCATAATTTTGAGAATTATGAAATTGTTGGTGTGTTGGCTTTAAACTTTAAGATATGAGTATTCTTTAATTTTTTAATGATAAATTTAGTTGAGTGATCTTTTAAAAGAAAATCTCAAAGTTGGGTGATTTTATTGATACAAAACAAAGTTGAATGACTTTACTAAATAATTCTCTGTAGTACATGGTTATAATATATGACCAAACATAGTTAAAAATATCTAGATCAAACTGGAACATTGTATTAAGACTGCAATATTTAAGAACAATATTATGTTAATGTGAAAACTGTTCTTAATGTTGTTTTCCAGTAATACATCTGTTCAAATCTCTTTTAGACATACTGAAAGCCAGCTAAAGAATAGAAGAAGAATTAGAGTTGTTGATTAGTTATATAATTGGTGAATCGTTTGGACTTAGAGCTTGTTTTGGATCGACTTATTTTAAGTGTTTTTAAGCCTAAAATAGTTTTAAGCACTTTTGTAGTGTATTGGTAAGATACGAAAGTGCTTTTAAGCAAATTCTTCCAAGCATGCTCTTAGTTTACGTGCCAAGTCAGTATGTTGAATGTATTTTCTTTCTCCCACAACTAGAGTAGTTTTTTGAATAGTTACTTTATTTGCTTAATGTTGTGTGGCAGCTAAATGAAGAATGTAAGCATATGGAATTTTAGAAAATTGAAGTAAATATATTAAGAACATGAATCATGAAACTTTTAAGAAAATACTTACAAATATAATAAACATTTGAAAGTATGAAATATTTATAAAATTTGTATAAATATATTGTCAGTTTGATTTGATTCTTTTAGGTTAACATCAAACTAAATCAACTATGATTAAAAAAAAGTTAATATCAAACTAAAACTAAATCAAATCACTAATGTTTTCTCTTCTCAATTTGATTTAAATTATTGATTTGATGCGGTTTGTCGGTTTTATCTGAACCCCTACTTTAGAACAAAAATTAGAAAGTCTTCTCCTTCTATTTGATAGACCCGATTTCGGCCTGACTCAAGAGGGAGGAGAAAACACAAGTATTGTATTATCAAGATTGGGGGAAAGGACATCAGACAGTAGAGAAGGAAGATGAGTTCTCCAGTGCCCAGAAGAGAGAGTCCATGGGGTTTGCCGGAAGGTGATAACAGACAACCTAAGGCCCATAGATGCAACGACCGTGTTGAGGATGTTGTTCAGGTCAGAATTTTATCTGCACTTTTATTTAAGATTATTGCGTCTGAGTTTCTGTTCCATTTCTTAGATAAGTTAGATCAATATTGATACGTGAATTTTTGTGGCCATTCTGGTGGATGTTAGTATTTCAGTCTAATTGAGTAGTTCGTCCGTCCCAATTTAAGTTTAAATTGAACTACACACATTTTTAATTTAAGATCATAACATTCAAAACTATTTTTCTTAAATTTTGTGTCTAGTCAAACTAAGACACTTAAATTGGGACCGAGGGAGTAATTTGTTTGCCTTTTTAGATTCTAAAAGCACTCATATTATTAACTTGGATGTGTGGTAAGCCTGGAGATTGAACTCTGAAATTTGTTTCGGCCTATATTATCATTTACTAAAAATGAGAGAAAAAGCTGATGTGGGATTTTGAAGGTGGAGGAGTAACATGACTTGGGTATTCCAACATTAGGGTGGACCTAGTTCTGATCATGTCGAGAAAATGAACTTTGAACCTTAATATATAGCTCAAGTATCATATGGGAAGACTACAATACATACACTTCCCAATTTTGGGATTCTAAACAGTACTCGACATGATGTACTAAAAGATGAGGCCAACTAAGAACCATTTAGCTTCACTACTAGTCTACAAGCAGGTAAATGAAGAGTAACGATGTTTTGGCTGGGACACTGGATATGTTTTGTGGTTTCAAAAGGAGAGTAGTTCTGGGCTTCAGCCACCTCTATGGGGAATATGATGATTCAGAGGGTTTCAGAACTTTGGTGTTATTCTGCATCTTCTTGAGGCGAGCAGTGAAATTTCTTACTCCCTCGATTTCAATTTGTTTGAGTTATTTTCCTTTTTAGTGAGTTCAAAGAATGTATCTTTTCTAATTTGACAACTCTTTAGTTCCAACATTCAGCTCGGCATATTTAAGGCCAGACGATTAAAAGGCATTATGATACATTAAACATATCTATAGTTCCACCGAGTTTAGAAGGCTGTGATTGGTCCAAAGGGCGGGTCACAGACGGATTTCTCGGTTATCAAAAAAAAAAAAAACATATCTATAGTTATGACTACAAAGTTAAGACTACAAGATTCAAAAGTCTTCTTGCTAATAATAAACATAGAGGAGGAACATCACAATTACTAAATACCACTACTAATAAGAAGCATAGAGGAGGCTGACCCCCTGCCTCTCCCACCCTAAGTGTGACAACACTCGGTTACCTACTAACCTTCTAGCCTAATCCTCAGGCCTTGGCCTCCACCCCTTCCTATCTCAACTCATGTCCTCAGTAAGTTGAAGTTGTGTCAGGTCATGTCTAATCAGCTTCCCCCAGTTCTTCTTCGGCCTACTTCTACCTCTTTTAACTCTTGTTACAACCAACCTCTCACACCTCCTTACTCGCCCATTCACGTACCTCCTCTTCACATGCCCGAGCCATCTCAGTCTGGCTTCCCTCAACTTGTGTGCTAGGATTCAGAAACTTCCTTTATGTGAAACAATAGCATAGTGATATGGAGTTTCAAACTTCTATACCAAATTTGATAGCTACCTGTATGTGAAACTCCCTACAATATCATGGAGTCCGATCTTTTACAAGAGAAATTGGAGTTTTGCCATTAAAACAGACTTTGATGTTGCTGCTGCCTTCATCCTATGGTTTCAACTTAAACTGTTTCTGCTGACACAATTCTTTCTGTTTCATCAAACAATATAAGGAATGAAAATCAAGAGAAATTCCATTGTAATGGTGAACTATGTATTAGAAATTTCGTTGTGGAGTACCTGCCTATACTGATATAACGATGCTTATACTCAAATAAATTGCTAGCTTCTTGTTAAGTTAATAGTTCTCTTCGAACACGCTGCTGGTATATTGATTCTGATTCATATTGGTCCGTAAAATAAGTTCCATGTTTTTCACTTTTATGTCTTCAAATTACATTGGTGTAGTAGGTGGTATGTAGTATATAGATCGAGAAGCTTAGTGTATTGATCTCCTTTGTCAAAAAGATGATGTGATTCAATTTATGGTAAGGCAAATTCGGAGTAGTTCGAATATCGAGCATTAAAATGTGGCTACTGTTCTTTAGTGGTCTGCAAAGTGGCTATTTGTCCATTTTTCCCTCTATATAGTGTTCGTAGGAAGGAGAGATGTTTGCATATCCCTCGTCAAGGATGGGAATATCCTTCGATCTTTACCTGTTACCAGACCAGTCTATCCATTCATTGGTTACATTGTGCCCCTGGTTCCAGAATCAGATACTCAACTCTTTTGAATGTCTGAGTTCATCACTGGCTAATTTATATCTTTTAGTATAACCCAACATAATGTTCAACACACACATTTTATGTTTGTTTGTCGTTTCTTTTATCAGCTGACTAATTTATAATATTATGCAGGCATGTTTTGAAGGCAATCCTTTTAAAACGATACCGGGGCCTTTCAAGCTATTCTGGCGGTGCATGCGTTCTAAGCCTGGGTAAGCTTCAAGACTTCAGTTATTATTCCATAGATCAGCTGTGAAATAATTGACATTGAAATAATTAATCTTATCTCATTATGTCATCAAACACAGCCTTATAGCAAACTGTCTTCTAATAGATATTACAGTTCAAATAAAATGATTGATGAAGACATCTCTTGTTACTCTAAGTTATGTATTGGCTTACGTTTTATTTTGATTTATCTGTAAGAGGTAGTGGAATAAAGTTGAACATCTTAAACAATTAGTGTTTATAGAACACCAATAATTTGTTATTTTTATCTAAAAATACATACTCCTGAAGACTACTCATACATAATGCAAATAGGCTACAAAATTTGGAGCCAACCCGAGTATCAAGTTTTGAAAATGATGAACTCGGTTGTTCGTTCTGAGCTTAGATGTTGAAGATTGAACAACTCAAACAGCAATGAACTTCAGTCTTGACATCTTTGAAAATTGAAATTAATGAAGATGAATTGTGTGGAAGGAAGAAATATTTCGGGGGTTGGAGATTTGAAAGGCCTAAACTTGAAGAGAGAAATTGTAAGAGGTGAGCCCTGGGGGGAAAAATACAGTAAACATTGAAGAGTACTTTAAGGGTATGTAAAATAGTTTTCAGATCCTTATAGCCCGGATGTTAAATATTTCGTGATTGAAACAAATAAACAAGCGGGAATCCTATAAAAAACAAAAAATAAACGATGAAATGTTGTTTGGAGGAAGTGCCATATTTGAAAGTTCTCTTTATTGCTTCAGTTGGTATAAGTTTCTGTTCCTATAGTGATAAAGAGAAGGCTTTTCTAACTTTCTATGCAACATGGTTGTGCAGGGAAGAGCCTACTGAGCCATTCTACTACTTGCAATTGGAACCTCCCAAGAGAGAAGTGCACCTTGAGTAGAGCTTTGTTTTTGTTAATTTCTAAACCTTTAATGAGGTTGTTTATGAATCCTGTCGCTCTAGGTTGTGTTACTTGGTGACAGCAATCTGCACTTCGGAAGGTTGTTCATGGCGAATGTTCCCCCAATGAAGATTGAACGTTTATATTATATTATTTCCTGTTTCCGAATAAGCACGAATATCTAATATGAAATGATGTTGATACAGAAAGCATTTTGAGATACTGTTCTGTTCTGTTGATTTCGAAGTAAAGGTACAATTGCACAAGAGTTGGCCACAAAAGTGGTAAAGTAGAATTCGTGATTTTGTGCACCGCCTGTGTCCTTTATTCTCTCTTCTTGTTGCGTTCATTTTGACCAATGCTTTGTTCCTGCTCGTTATATATTCAATGAGTACATGCCTGAAGTTCATAATATTTTGTTCTACTCCAGTTTTTATTACATTTTTAGTTACGTCGGCATCTTGAGTTGATCAATGCGACTTTATCATAGGACGACATACAAATATTGCTCATAATTCATAAATGTGACTTGACTAGAAGGTAGTTAACTTTACTCTTAACAAATTTGCAAAACAAGCAATAGTATCTTCTTTGTATGTGTCATATCCACATACTAATTTCACAGGGTGGGGTAAGTATGTAAAACAAATACAATAATAAAGAAGTCATGCTGAAAACAATGGAGAAGAGAATCGTAGCAACAAATAATACGATAATTGAAGCCAAAGAGAGAACAAGTAAGACTAAAATCAAAAAATAAGATACGAAGAGAATAATAATAACAATACAAATAAGGGATATCTAAGATAGCGCTCGACTACCTATTAATCCAATCTCCCTATGTAGGGTTTTGTTCTCAACTTAATCCTCAACCTCCATATCTTTTATGCAGGGTCATGTTGTCGATAAGCCACATATGTCAACCTCCATATCTTCTTATTTAGTGTCATGTACTCCGTAAGCCGCAGAGGTGTCGATCATGTCTTGTTTAATCATCTCCCCTAGTATTTTTTTGGCCAGCTTTATCTCTCCTTATATCCACCATTGTCAATCTCTCACACCTCCTTACTGAGACATTTGTGCATCTCCTCGTTTAAAACAATCCGAATACTTACCAAACTCCAAGTGACTGGTTGACTAGAAGTCAATGATGGGTTCTCCAATGGTGAGGTTACGTTCCATTGTCCATGGCAAATTGAATAGCTTGGCTGTGATGAACTTGAATATCTTGTTCACATTTATGTTGTATGTTGCACTTGAGAAAAATAGGGTTGCATTCAGTGCTTTTCCATATGCTCTTGCCTGTTCAAAATCATATTGGAAATACTGCAAATATCAGTTTTCCATTCATGATC
>JAJOOH010001738.1:0-32903 GCA_029582605.1 Solanum gracilifrons | reverse complement strand
TTTATCGCTCAGAGTTTTCTTAGGTTAGGCATTTTGGTCTTATTTAGAGTTTTTAATGGTTAAGTGTTTATTAGGTTTTTCGGGTTTAGGGTTTAGGGTTTAGGGTTTAGGGCTTAGGTTTTTTTGTGTGTTTTTAGGATTAGGGTTTACAGATCTTTAGGATTTAGGGTTTAGAGCTTATGGTTTTGTATGGATCTTAAATGGTTTTTAGGGTTTATTTTAGGATTTATTGGATTTATGGTTTTTTAAGGTTTAGGGTTTCGTATTTTAGGTTAGGGTTTAGGGTTTAGGGCTTAGAGATTTTTTAGGTTTAGGGCTATTGTTTAAGGTTTTATTTAGGTTTTTAGGGTTCAAGGTTTTAGGTTTCTTAGGGTTTGAAATCTTTATGATTTAGGGCTTAGGGTTTTTTTCCGTGTTTTTTATGGTTTAGCATAGACGGTTGAGGGCTTTATATGGTTTAGAGCTTAGATTGTTTTTAGGTTTAGGGGTTATTGGGTTTTTTAAGAATTAAGTGTTTCTTAGGGGTTTTTAGGGTTTAGGGTTTATGGCTTTGGGTTTTTTTTGTATGTTTTTCGGTTTAGGGTTTATAAATATTTAGGATTAAGGGTTTAGAGCTTAGGAATTTTATGGGTTTCAAATGGTTTTTAGGGTTTATTTTTAGGATTTATGGTTTAGTGCGTAGGGTTTTGTAGGGATTTTATATGGTTTTTAGGGTTTATTTTAGCGTTTCTAGGATTTAGGTTTTCTTAAGGCTTAGGGTTTAGTGTTTCTTAGGGTTTTAGGTTTAGGATTTAGGGTTTTACGTTAGGCTTTAGGGTTTTGGTCTTAGGGATTTTTAGGTTTCGGCTTTTAGGTTAAGGGTTTTATCTAGGGTTTTAGGGTTTAGGGCTTTGGGTTTTTTGGGTTAAGGATTTTTAGGATTTTATAGATTTAGTGTTTAAGTCTTAGGGTTTTTTTGTGTTTCTTTATGGTTTAGTACATAGGATTTCAGGGTTCATAGGGTTTATAGCTCAGATTTTTTTTTTCGGTTTAGGGGTTTTTGTATTAGTTAGAGTTTTTAAAGGTTAAGTGTTTCTTAGGGTTTTAGGGTTTAGGGTTTAAGGATTAGGTTTTCTTGTGTGTTTTTAGGTTTAGAGGTTTTTGGTTTTTTTTAGGGTTTTTTAATGTTAAGTGTTTCTTAGGGTTTCTGGTTTAGAGCTTAAGGTTTTGTCGGGGATTTTTCTGGTTTAGTACATAGGTGTTTTTGTTTTTTTGGGTTTACGGTTCACAGAATTTTAGGATTTAGGGTTTATATCATAGGGTTTTTAGGGGATTTAAATGGTTTTTAGGGTTTATTTTACGGATTATAGGATTTAGGGTTTTTGAAGGTTAGGGTTTTGGGTTTCTTAGGGTTTTTAGGTTAAGGTTTTTTAGGGTTTAGTGCCTAGGTTTTTTTAGGGATTCCGTTGTTTTAGTGTTTTTTTGGTTTAGGGTTTACGGATTTTTAGAATTAAGAACTTAGAGCTTAGGGTTTTTTCAGGATTTTAAATGGATTTAGGGTTAGGTTTAGGGTTTATAGGATTTAGGGTTTCGGGTTAGTGTTTAGGGTTTAGGGTTTTAGGTTATGGATTTTATATAGGTTTTTAAGGTTTAGGGCTTTGGGTTTTTTAGGGTTTTATAGGTTTAGGGTTTACTGCTTAGGGTTTTTTGGTGTTTTTTAGGGTTTAGCATATATGATTTAGGGCTTTATAGGGTTTAGAGCTATGAGTTTTTTTAGGTTTAGGGGTTTTTGGATTATTAGGGTGTTTAAGGGTTAAGTGTTTTAGGGGTTTAGGGTTTAAGGCTTAGTGTCTTTTTTGTGTTTTGTAGGTTTAGGGTTTACAATTTTTTATGATTTAGTGTTTAGAATTTAGGGTTTATGACTGGTTTTAAATGGTTTCTATGGTTTATTTTAGGGTTTATAGTATTTATGGTTTCTTAAGGTTTAGTGTTTACCGTATCTTGTGGTTTTAGGTTTAGTATTTAGGGTTTTAGGTAAAGGGTTTTATCTAGGTTTTTTGGGTTTAGGGCTTTGGGTATTTTATGTTAAGGGATTTTAGTGTTTTATAGATTTCGGGTTTTTTTGTGGATTTTAGGGTTTAGCATGTACGTTTTAGGGCTTTATAGGGTTTAGAGCTTAGAGGTTTTTTTAGGTTAAGGGGTTTTTGGGTTCTTTACGGTTTGTAAGAATTAAGAGTTTCTTAGGGTATTCTAAGGTTTAGGGTTATTTTTTTGTATAATTTAGGTTTACTATTTATGGATTTTTTAGCATTTACGGTTTATAGCTTAGGATTTTGTAGGGTTTTTAAATGCTTTTTAGGGTTTAAAACATTTAGGGTTTCTTATGGTTTAGGATTTCTTAGGGTTTAAGGTTTAGAATTGAAGGATTTAAGTTAGGGTTGAGGGTTTAGGGCTTAGTGTTTTGTAGGTTTAGGGTTTTAGGTTAAGGATTTTATCTAGGGTTTTTATGGTTTAGGGTTTAGGAGTTTTAGGGTTTTTAGAGCTTTATAGGTTTATGGTCTAGGGCTTAGGGTTTTTTTTGTTTGTTTTATTTTTTGGCATATAGGGTTTAGGGCTTGATAGGTTTTAAAGCTTAGTGTTTTTTAGGTTTAGGGGTTTTTGGTTTTTTTTAGGGTTTTTAAAAGTTAAGTGTTTCTTAGGGTTTTTGGTTTAGAGCTTAAGGTTTTCTCGGGGTTTTAAATGATTTTTAGGGTTAATTTTACAATTTATAGGATTTAAGGTTCACTACAAGAAAAATGCTCTGTAGCGAAGGGAAAAAAGTCCCTAAAGGTGCATTTCTGGTCCCAAAAGGTCATTAGCGACCGGAAAAAACTGGTCGCCACCCGTCCTAATAAGCTTCGTCGCTAAAAGCCATCAAGGACGAGAGAGAATGGCTGGTCCTTAAAGTGGTTTTGCGACCAGTTGAAATCTAGTCCTTAAATATCTTTTCGGGACCACTTTTCTGGTACCTGATTGATAATTTTAGGGACTACATTACTGGTCGTCAATGGTTTTTGGCGACCAGTTTTTCCCTGGTCGTTAAGCTATTTATGTGATCAGCTCAAAGCTGGTTGTTAGTTTTCACAACCAGATTATTAACCATCAATCTTGTCTATATTCAATTTGCAACTACAAAATCAAGTTATTAATATAAAAATGTTACTTTCTTATATATTGAAAAAGTAATTACAAATGATGATAAGCATCAGATATTAGAACTGTATAACAACTATGTACGATAGTCACTGTATTTTGTACATAATATCTTACCAAAAACCTATATAGCTATTATCCCTAAACTGCACCTATAACATGATGGTCGTGAATTTGTTTCTTCCTCAAAAAATTGCTTCTTGTAAACTTCAATTTTTCATAACCTGTAAAAGTAATAAAATTCATTTAGAAAAGACTAAAAGAATCAACTAGAAAATTGGTTAACCTTAGCACAAACTATCAAAATATTTCTCCATTACAAATAAGATTCCAGCGACAAAATAATATAAGAATGCAACAGTGTTGCCTTCAAAAATTTGTACAAACTCTACATGTGTAACATTCATTACCTATTTTAGGTTCTTCCTACAAGCTGGTCAACCATAGTAGTGGTCTTTTAGTAGGTAATCTAATGATAACTCGCCTAATTTCTTTATGTTTTTGACACTTCAAGATTACAATTAATCTAGTTCAACTTCTAGCTTACATCTAGCTATATATAAACATGAGAAACTACATTATTGAATCCTAATTTATATAAAATAAAATCCTCTTCACTCACATCAATTCTCAAGTAAAAGAACAGATTGTCTTTTTTTTTTATGCTTAGTTATTTTCTAGATTAACCTTAGAGCTATTTTTACCAAATCATCATAAATATGGCCCTGGACAATAGTAGTTGTTCTATTTTCTCTTGATTAGTTCATGGAAGTGTTGGCTTCACTCCTATAGTTGCTCGTTTGGTGTATTTATTATAATGTGAACATCAAAAATATTTGATGTCTCTATTTTTTTATTATGCATCTTAGAGTTTATGATCTCAAGCATAAAGAAAACTCAAAGGGCAATTGTTGTTAAACTAAAATATGTTTCAAACAAGAACAGGGAAAACTAAGATTTCATCTTTCTCTAATATGCATGCAATATCTACATTGAAGAAAAATAATATATGAACTCGAAAGAAAATAGAAACAGTTGAGAGTTCATTTGGTGATTTCATATCTTATGTGGAAGGTAATGTCACTGACGAAGAAGTTATAATAGAACCAGAATCAATTAAAGTACATGTCAACATTTCATTTAAGTAACAATATTAAATTGAGATGTTATAAATAAATTATCAATCAAAGGACCATAATATGAATGAAATTACATAACAAGGTACCATGACAAACCTGTAAACTTCATGTAGAACAATGTTCCTTTAGCAATCACTCTCATTGTTTCTTGTCTACCTCCTTCAGCACGTTCTTAAGAGCCTCTTGGATTGAGTTACATTTTACATACTTAGCATGTAATTTTCCTCTTCATTTGTTCCACAACTCTTTTATCCATCGTGAAATATGTTAGTGATAAACATCCATGTCATCACTATCAAATTTATCCTGCAACTAATTAAAGAAACATGATCTCAACCAATATTCATATCATCACTTTCAAGTAATTCTACTTCATTTAGTCAAGGAGTGTCAAGGGAAAATTGTTCTAACACACAGAAAAAATGTGTATGCATTTTAGTAGTTCTGGGACAAACACAATCAATCAGTTGCAAATTTCTAAGAGTAAGAGTTTATGGTCCAAATTGCCAAAAGTACACATTCAGGGTGCAAAATGCATTCTATTAGGAAAGGTTTTTCTAGAGTCGTGGCTGCTATTCAACCGACTGCTTTTGTAAATTTCAGTGTGTTTTGCTGCTAAATGCTCCTGTTAGTATTGTTTCTTCCCAAAAGAAGAAGAAAAAGAATAATAACAACAACAACAATAAAACCAGTGAAACAAAGGTTTTTACTTTCCAAAACAAGAAATTTATATTTTTAAATTAAGATTTCCTTCAAAACTTGTAACTTCATAAATTTCGAATTTTGTAGTATTCTGTTTAGACACCAATGATTACAGCTACACAAATTGAAGATTTTACAGCAAGATTCTAAATCAGTGCAAGGAGAAGGAGGGGTTTTATTTGCCATCAAATTATTCATATACCTTTAATTAGTGACTAATTCTAACTCTAAGTTGTACATCATTTTTTGAAAACAGCAGAGACATGTTTAAGGGAGTTACATTGGACTACAATAAATATCCACGACATTAGTTATGACATTCTCTTCAATACTTAGTCTTGAACCGAACCGTCATGCAATAAGAGCTACAAAAGCTTCACACAACAAACTTGTTGCAAGACTCTACAAGTTTAGATGCCTTTCCCACAAACCTCCTCTCAAGCTCAAGACCATCCTTAACTGTGACTTCACAGAGCTATTATCTCACAAACAAGCTTAGGAGATCATATTATTTTAATTCACAGCAAATTACAACTTCTAAAACATTAAGAGAATGCATATAATTGTTGAAAGGACTTGATAACAACATAAACTTTTTTTACATGGTTACTATTTATCACATGAATTACATTTGTATCTCTATGAAGATGGATAAAACTCTATAACATTATCTTACAAGCTAGAAATGCTTACATGAAAATACTCTTAGAAGAACAAAGATTCTTGAGTAAGATGTTGAATCCAACCAAGAGACATGAGTTGTATTCCTAGAAATAGAAATAGAAAAAATAAAACTTCACATGGAAGTAAGATTTCTACTTGATATTCTTCCATTCAAATTTAAATTTTCTATCAAGTTTCACATATCCTGAGAATGAATAAGGCATTATAACATGTTAATGGATAAACATTTAATCACATTCAAATCAACGAATATAACAATCTGATAAGTTGACAAAAATTACAATACATGCTATAAGTGTTTATTTTTAACAACAATGTAGAGAGGAATCTTAAGGTATAAGAGGACATTAACTTTAGCCACAGTGAAAGATACCATTATGAACTACATTTGGAACCTAGTCTTGTTTTTCCTACTAAAAAGAAAAAGGTAAAAATACTATCCGGAAAATAAACAATTTGACCATTTTCATATTTATGGGGGTTCCCTAATATAAACAAACCATAACTGTCTTCTTTTAAATTACACCAAAAAGCCAAAGTTACATTATACACACTAGAATGTTTCATTCTAAAGAATTAGACGTTCAAACTATCATGGTCTCTAATGTTAAATCGTGAATCATCATTAGATTTTAAGTAATTAGGTAGCATGATTTCAGGTGAGAAATAGAACTTATCAAACATGAAACTTAAGAGGCATATTTTCAAATGTCATTCAGATACAAAAAACATTGATGAAATCTAGAAATTCTAGGAGAGGAAAGAAGCGTACAAATTCACTTCCTAGTATGGAATGCTAAAAAGTTACAAGGCCAAAAACTTTCTTCATAAACACACAATAACATTATGTGTAAAGCTTACAAAGGAAGATAAATTCTTGTGTAAAGATCCAAACATTCATAATCCATTCAACAACAAGACTTTTGAAAGAAAGATCAAATGAATTAACTTGTCAATAACGAATATCCAAAAATAAAACAAAGAAACATTTAGTCATACCTTCTTCTAAAAAACAAGTACAAATGGTTCATTTGTTCAAAATGAGGCAATTCAAGAAAAAGAAAAGAAACATACCTTCTCATTAAGTGCAACAATTAGAAATCTAAAATAACAAAGAGAGAAGGCTAAAATATGATTAATAAAACAGGAAAAGAAGCAAGAAACAATGACATCTGAATAAGGCAATCATATATTCTAACAAAATTTGAAATCAAACCCAATAATTGAATGCATGATAAGTACAATTGCACCAAAGTCAAAGTAAAATTAAGATAATAACACTAGTGTACTGAATCTACATTCAAAAATTGTATATAGCTTCATTCCCATGACCCCCCAAAATAAAAAAATGCCAATGAATTAATCAGGTAAAAAGACATGTTTAGACAAAAAATTCTATTCAAACCAACAACTAACGAATCTGATTTTTCCAAAAGTATTAAAAAACTTACAACCATCATTTATCCCATAGCTACCAGCCACAATTTCTCTCTCAACAAGGAATGGGCGCTGTAAATGACATTTTAATTCTTGAGAAATTGAAAGAGGATATAAAAGAGCATGCAAAATAAATAAATAAAATAATCATGAGAAACAAATAACATACGAGAAGAAGAGCAAAATCATAGTATTGGGAATCTGTAAGTACTTGTAAATGGGTTCTGTATGGGTTGAACGCAGTTGAAAAGAATCCGATACTAAAATGGCAAACCTACAAGAAATTCGATTGTGGGAAGACCCGATGAGATCATCATGCCGAGAAGTCTTTGGCCGCTAATGTGATATCAAGTTCGCAAGTTGCAGATCATGATATTGAGAAGGCTATGTGTGAAGTTTTAGGGTTTGAGAGATGAAGGATTAGAGATCTAATTTGTTGAATGGGATAAATAGATATTTTAATAGAGTAGCGTTTTAGTAATATAGGACTATTTTAACCTTTTATCAATTTTACATTGTTTTTAATTTTATTTACTATTTTGTTTTGGAGGAAAAGTGTGGTGGCGCTGATTTTTCCCGCTTATAAAGAGGATTTGGGACCAGATAATGATAATTTTATGGACTACATTTTTTGCCTTCGCTGACACAATAAATAAAATTTAGAATAAGGGACCAAAAAAAAATGTTGTCCCTATTAGTATAGTTTTAGAGACCAGATTTTCAGCTCATCCCTAAATGTTGGTCCCTAAAAGGCCTTTTTCTTGTAGTGGTTTCTTATGGTTTAGGGTTAAGAGTTTCTTAGGGTTTTAGGTATAGGATTTAGGGCTTTAGGTTAGGGTTTAGGGATTTAGGTTAAGGGTTTTATCTAGATTTTTAGGGTTTAGGGTATAGGGCTTTGTTTTTTTTTAGGGTTTTTATAAGTCAAGTGTTTCGTAGGGTTTTTAGGGTTTCTGGTTTAGAGCTTAGGGTTTCGTAAGGGTTTTAAATGATTTTCAGGGTTTATTTTATGGTTTATATGATTTAGGGTTTCTTAAGGTTTAGGGTTTAGAGTTTCTTAGGGTTTTAGGTTTAGTATTTAGAGTTTTAGGGTAGGGTTTAGGGCTTAGGGTTCTTTCGGTTTAGGATTTTAGGTTAAGGATTTTATTGAGGTTTTTAGGGTTTAGGGCTTAGGGCTTGGGGCTTAGTGTTTTTATTGTGTTTTTTTAGGGTTTAGCATATAGGATTTAGGGATTTATATGGTGTAGAGTTGAGAGTTATTTTAAGCTGAGGATTTTTTAAATATATTTTTAGGGTTTTAATGGTCAAGTATATCTTATGGTTTTTTAGGCTTAGAGATTTTTTGTGTTTTTTAAGCTTAGGATTTTTTAAATATTTTTTTCGGGTTTTAATGGTTAAGTCTATCTTAGGGTTTTTTAGGCTTAGAGATTTTTTGTGTTTTTTAGGTTTACGATTTAGGGTTTAGAGCTTAGGGTTTTTAGGGGTTTTAAATAATTTTTAAGGTTTATTTTAGGGTTTATAGGATTTAGGATTTCTTAAGGTTTAGGGTATAGGGTTTCTTCAGGTGGTTGGCTTAGGATTTAGAATTTTAGGTTAGGGTTTACGGTTTAGGATTTATGTTTTGTTTAGATTGAGGGTCTTAGTTAAGGGTTTTATGTAGGTTTTTAGCGCATAAGGCTTTGTATTTTTTAGGGTTTTAAAAGTTTATGGTTTAGGGTTTAGGTTTTTTTATTTTTTTTATATGTTTTTTAGGGTTTTGCATGTAAAATTTAGGGCTTTATAGGATTTAGAGCTTAGAGTTTTTTTGCTTTTGGGAATTCTGAGGTTTTCAGGGTTTTTAAGGGTTAGGTCTTTCTTAGGGTTAAAGGCTTTCGGATTTTTATGTTTTTAGGTTTAGAATTTACGGATTTTTAGGATTTATGGTTTGGTGATTAGGGTTTTGTAAGGATTTTGTAGGTTTCGTGTTTAAGCCTTAGGGTTTTTTTGTGTTTCTTTAGGGTTTAGTATATAGGATTTAGGGGTTTATAGGGTTTATAACTCAGAGTTTTTTTAGGTTTAGGCATTTTTGTATTATTTAGAGTTTTTAAGGGTTAAGTGTTTCTTAGGGTTTTCAGGTTTAGGGTTTAGGGCTTAGGTTTATTTGTGTGTTTTTAGGTTTAAGGTTTACAGATTTTTTGGATTTAGGGTTTAGAGCTTAGGGTTTTATAGGGGTCTTAAATGGTTTTTAGGGTTTATTTTAGGATTTATAGGATTTATGGTTTTTTAAGGTTTAGGTTTTCGTATTTTAGGTTAGGGTTTAGGGCTTAGATTTTTTTAGGTTTAGGGCTATTGATTAAGGTTTTATTTCGGTTTTTAGGGTTTAAGGTTTTAGGTTTCTTAGGGTTTGAAATCTTTATGATTTAGGGGTTAGGGTTTTTTTTCCGTGTTTTTTAGGGTTTAGCATATATGTTTGAGGGCTTAATATGGTTTAGAGCTTAGAGTGTTTTTAGGTTTAGGGGTTATTGAATTTTTTAAGGGTTAAGTGTTTCTTAGGGGTTTTTATGGTTTAGCGTTTAGCGTTTAGGGTTTAGGGCTTTGGATTTTTTTTGTGTGTTTTTTCGGTTTAGGGTTTACAAATTTTAGGATTAAGGGTTTAAATCTTAGGGGTTTTATGGGTTTTAAATTGTTTTTAGGGTTTATTTTTAGGATTTATGGTTTAGTGCTTAGGGTTTTGTAGGGATTTTATATGGTTTTTAGGGTTTATTTTAAGTGTTTATAGGATTTAGGTTTTCTTAAGGCTTAGGTTTAGTGTTTCTTAGGGTTTTAGGTTTTGGATTTAGGGTTTTATGTTAGGCTTTAGGGTTTAGGTCTTAGGGTTTTTTAGGTTTCAGCTTTTAGTTTAAGGGTTTTATCTAGGGTTTTAGGGTTTAGGGCTTTGGGTTTTTTGGGTTAAGGAATTTTAGGATTTTATAGGTTTAGTGTTTAAGTCTTAAGGTATGTTTGTGTTTCTTTATGGTTTAACATATACGATTTAGGGCTTTATATGGTTTAGAGCATACAGTTTTTTAGGTTTAGGGTTTTTTGGTATTATAGAGTTTTTAAGTGTAAAGTATTTCTTTGGGTTTTTTAGGGCTTAGGGTTTATGGTCTATGTTTTTTTTTGTGTTTTTTAGGCTTAAGGTTTACAGTTTTTTAGGATTTAGGACTTAGATCTTAGGGGTTTTAATTTTTTTTTAGGGTTTATAGGATTTAGGGTAGGTTTAGGGTTTCTTAGCTCTATAGGTTTAAGATTTAGGATTTTAGGTTATGGGTTTTATATAGGTTTTTAAAGTTTAGAGCTTTGGGTTTTATAGGTTTAGGGTATACGGCTTAGGGTTTTTTGGTGTTTATTAGGGTTTAGCATATATGATTTAGGGCTTTATAGGGTTTAGAGCTATGAGTTTTTTTAGGTTTAGTGGTGTTTGGATTATTAGGGTTTTTAAGGGTTAAGTGTTCTAAGGGTTTTGGGTTTAGGGCTTAGGTTTTTTTTTTTGTGTTTTGTAGGTTTAGGGTTTACAGTTTTTTGTGATTTAGTGTTTCTTACGAGTTTTAAATGGTTTATAGGGTTTATTTTTTGGTTTTAGGGTTTAGGGTTTTGGGTTATTTAGGTTTTGGCTTTTTAGGATTTCATAGGTTTAGGGTATAAGGCCGAGGGTTTCTTTTTTATTTTTTAGGGTTTGGTATATCCGATTTTGGGCTTTATATGATTTAGAGCATAGAATTTTTTAGGTTTAGGGGTTTTTGGTATTTTAGAGTTTAGAAGTGTAAACTGTTTCTTAGGATTGTTTAGAGCTTAGGTTTTCTTTTTTTTGTGTGTTTTTTAGGCTTAGGGTTTACTTTTTTTTAGGATTTAGGGTTTCTTAAGGTTTAGGGTTTAGGGTTTCTTAGCGCTATAGGTTTAGGATATAGGGTTTTAAGTTAGTGTTTAGGGTTTTAGGTTATGGGTTTTATATAGGTTTTTAATGTTTTGGGTTTTGGATTTTTTAGGGTTTTATTGGTTTAGGGTTTACGACTTAGGGTTTTTTGGTGTTTTTTAGGAATTAGCATATATGATTTAGTGCTTTATAGGGTTTAGAGCTATGAGTTTTTTTAGGTTTAGGGGTTTTTGGATTATTAGGGTATTTAAGGGTTAAGTGTTTTAAGGGTTTAGGGTTTAAGGCTTAGTGGCTTTTTTGTGTTTTGTAGGTTTAGGGTTTACATTTTTTTATAATTTAGTGTTTAGAATTTAGGGTTTCTGAATGGTTTTAAATGGTTTCTAGGGTTTATTTTAGGGTTTATAGGATTTATGGTTTCTTAAGGTTTAGTGTTTACCGTATCTTGGGGTTTTAGGTTTAGTATTTAGGGTTTTAGGTTATGGTTTAGGGTTTTAGGAAAAGGGTTTTATCTAGGTTTTTTGGGTTTAGGGCTTTGGGTATTTTATGTTAAGGGATTTTAGTGTTTTATAGATTTAGGGTTTTTTTGTGGCTTTTTAGGGTTTAGGATGTACGTTTTAGGGCTTTATAGGGTTTAGAACTTAGAGGTTTTTTCAGGTTAACGGGTTTTTGGGCTCTTTACGGTTTGTAAGAATTAAGTGTTTCTTAGGGTTTTCTAAGGTTTAGGGTTTTTTTTTTTGTATCTTTTAGTTTAATATTTATGGATTTAGGGTTTATAGCTTAGGATTTTGTAGGGGTCTTAAATGCTTTTTAGGGTTTAAAGGATTTAGGGTTTCTTATGGTTTAGGATTTCTTAGGGTTTTATGTTTAGAATTGAAGGATTTAAGTTGTGGTTGAGGGTTTAGGGCTTAGTGTTTTGTAGGTTTAGGGTTATAGGTTAAGGGTTTTATCTAGTGTTTTTATGGTTTAGGGTTAGGGGGTTTTAGGGTTTTTAGAGCTTTATAGGTTTATGGTCTAGGGCTTAGGGTTTTTTTTTTTGTGTTTTTTAGTTTTTGGCATATAAGGTTTAGGGCTTGATAGGTTTTAAAGCTTAGTGTTTTTCAGGTTTAGGGGTTTTTGGTTTTTTTTATGGTTTTTAAAAGTAAAGTGTTTCTTAGGGTTTCTGGTTTAGAGCTTAAGGTTTTCTCGGGGTTTTAAATGGTATTTAGGGTTAATTTTACAATTTATAGGATTTAAGGTTTCTTATGGTTTAGGGTTAAGAGTTTCTTAGGGTTTTAGGTTTAGGATTTAGGGCTTTAGGTTAGTGTTTAGGAATATAGGTTAAGGGTTTTATCTAGATTTTTAGGGTTTAGGGCATAGGGCTTTGGTTTTTTTTAGGGTTTTTAAAAGTCAAGTGTTTCGTAGGGTTTTTAGCTTTTCTGGTTTAGAGCTTAAGGTTTTGTAGGGGTTTTAAATGATTTTCAGGGTTTATTACGGTTTATATGATTTAGGGTTTCTTAAGGTTTAGGGTTTAGAGTTTCTTAGGATTTTAGGTTTAGTATTTAGAGTTTTTGGGTAGGGTTTAGTGCTTAGGGTTCTTTCGGTTTAGGATTCTAGTTTAAGGATTTTATTTAGGTTTTTAGGGATTAGGGCTTTTAGTTTTTTGGGTTAAGGGTCTTTAGGATTTAATAGGTTTAGGGCTTAGGGTTC
The DNA here is from genome assembly GCA_029582605.1 of Solanum gracilifrons. Lineage (NCBI taxonomy): Eukaryota > Viridiplantae > Streptophyta > Magnoliopsida > Solanales > Solanaceae > Solanum > Solanum gracilifrons. Next base: position 20,195 of record JAJOOH010001738.1, on the reverse strand, counting down.
TTTTTGTGTTATTTTAGGGTTTAGCATATAGGATTTAGGGATTTATATGGTGTAGAGTTGAGAGTTATTTTAAGCTTAGGGTTTTTTAAATATTTTTTTAGTGTTTTAATGGTTAAGTATATCTTAGGGTTTTTTAGGGTTAGAGATTTTTTGTGTTTTTTAGGTTTACGATTTAGGGTTTAGAGCTCAGTATTTTTAGGGGTTTTAAATGATTTTTAAGGTTTATATTAGGGTTTATAGGTTTTAGGGTTTCTTAAGGTTTAGGGTATAGGGTTTCTTGAGGTGGTTGGCTTAGGATTTAGGATTTTAGGTTAGGGTTTACGGTTTAGGATTTAGGTTTGGTTTAGATTGAGGGTCTTAGGTAAGGGTTTTATGTAGGTTTTTAGCGCATAAGGCTTTGTATTTTTTAGGGTTTTATAAGTTTATGGTTTAGGGCTTAGGTTTTTTTTTTTTTGTGTTTTTTAGGGTTTAGCATATAAAATTTAGGGCTTTATCGGATTTAGAGCTTAGAGTTTTTTTGCTTTAGGGAATTCCGAGGTTTTCAGGGTTTTTAAGGGTTAGGTCTTTCTTAGGGTTTAAGGCTTTCGGGTTTTTATGTTTTTAGGTTTAGAATTTACGGATTTTTAGGATTTATGGTTTAGTGCTTAGGGTTTTGTAAGGATTTTATAGGTTTCGTGTTTAAGTCTTAGGGTTTTTTTGTGTTTCTTTAGGGTTTAGTATATAGGATTTAGGGGTTTATAGGGTTTATAGCTCAGAGTTTTTTTAGGTTTAGGAATTTTTGTATTATTTAGAGTTTTTTAGGGTTAAGTGTTTCTTAGGGTTTTCGGGTTTAGGGTTTAGTGTTTCGTATTTGAGGTTCGGGTTTAGGGTTTAGGGCTTAGTTTTTTTTTTGTGTTTTTAGGTTTAGGGTTTACAGAGCTTTGGGATTTAGGGTTTAGAGCTTAGGGTTTTGTAGGGATCTTAAATGGTTTTTAGGGTTTATTTTAGGATTTATACGATTTATGGTTTTTTAAGGTTTAGGGTTTCGTATTTTAGGTTAGGGTTTAGGGTTTAGGGATTAGAGTTTTTTTAGGTTTAGGGCTATTGTTTAAGGTTTTATTTAGGTTCTTAGGGTTTAAGGTTTTAGGTTTCTTAGGGTTTGAAATCTTTATGATTTAGGGATTAGGTTTTTTCTTTTGTGTTTTTTAGGGTTTAGCATATACGGTTGAGGGCTTTATATGGTTTAGAGCTTAGAGTATTTTTAGGTTTAGGGGTTATTGGGTTTTTTAAGGGTTAAGTGTTTCTTATGGGTTTTTAGGGTTTAGCATTTTGGGTTTTTTTTTGTGTATTTTTTCGGTTTAGGGTTTACAAATTTTTAGGATTAAGGGTTTAGAGCTTACGGATTTTATGGGTTTTAAATGGTTTTTAGGGTTTATCTTTAGGATTTATGGTTTAGTGCTTAGGGTTTTGTAGGGATTTTATATGGGTTTTAGGGTTTATTTTAGTGTTTATAGGATTTAGGTTTTCTGAAGGCTTTGGGTTTAGTGGTTCTTAGGGTTTTAGGTTTAGGATTTAGGGTTTTACGTTAGGCTTTAGGGTTTAGGTCTTAGGATTTTTTAGGTTTCGGCTTTTAGGTTAAGGGCTTTATCTAGGATTTTAGGGTTTAGGGCTTTGGGTTTTTTGGGTTAAGGATTTTTAGGATTTTTTAGGTTTAGTGTTTAAGTCTTAGGGTTATGTTTTGTTTCTTTATGGTTTAGTACACAGGATTTCAGGGTTCATAGGGTTTATAGCTCAGAGTTTTTTTTTTCGGTTTAGGGGTTTTTGTATCATTTAGAGTTTTTTAAGGTTAAGTGTTTCTTAGGGTTTTAGGGTTTAGGGTTTAAGGATTAGGTTTTGTTGTGTTTTTTTAGGTTTAGGGGTTTTCGTTTTTTTTTAGGGTTTTTTAAAGTTAAGTGTTTCTTAGGGTTTCTTGTTTAGAGCTTAAGGTTTTGTCGGGGTTTTAAATGGTTTTTAGTTGGGTTAATTTTACAGTTTATAGGATTTAAGGTTTCTTAAGGTTTAGGGTTTAGAGTTTCTTAGGGTTGTAGGGTTAGGATTTAGGGTTTTAGGTTTGGGTTTAGGGATTTAGGTTAAGGGTTTTATCTAGATTTTTAGGGTTTAGGGCATAGGGCTTTGGTTTTTTTTTAGGGTTTTTAAAAGTTAAGTGTTTCATAGGGTTTACAGCGTAGATTTTTTTAGGTTTAGGGGTTTTTCAAGGTTTTTAAGGGTTAAGTGTGTCTTAGGGTCTTTAGGGTTTAGGGTTTAGGGCTTAGGGTTTTGTTGCATTTTTTAGTTTTAGGGTTTACATATTTTTAGGATTTAGGTCTTAGGGCTTAGGGCTTAGGGTTTCTTTGTGTTTATTAGGTTTAAAGTTTACAAATTTTTAGGATTTAGGGTTTCTTTGGCTTTAAGGTTTATGATTTAGATTTTAGGTTTCGAGTTTAGGCCTTAGGGTTTTTTTTAGGTTTAGAATTTTGGGTTATGGGTTTTGTCAATGTTTTTATGGTTTAGGGCTTTGGGTTTTTTAGGATTTTATAGGTTTAGGGTTTAGGGTTTAGGGTTTAGGGTTTAGGATTTAGGGCTTAGGTTTTATTTTTGTGACTTTTAGGATTTAGCATATACGATTAAGGCTTTATAGGGTTTAGAACTTAGAGTTTTTTAGGTTTAGAGGTTTTTGGGTCTTTTTAGGGTTTTTAAGGGTTAAGTGTTTCTTAAAGGTTTATAGGGGTTTTCAATTGTTTTTAGGGTTTATTTAAGGTCCATAAGATTTAGGTTTCCTTAAGGTTAGGGTTTTGGGTTTCTTAGGGTTTTTAGGTTTAGGATTTTGGGTTTTAGGTTAGGGTTTAAGGTTTTTTTACGTTTATGGTTTTAGATTAAGGATTTTTTCTTGGTTCTTAGGATTTTATTTGTTTAGGGTTCAAGGCTTAAGTTCTTTTTTGTGTTTTTAGGGTTTAACATATACGATTTAGGGCTTTATAGGGTTTGGAGCTTAGACCTTTTTAGGTTGAGGGGATTTTGAGTTTTTAGGGCTTCTAAGGCTCAAGTGCTTTTAGGGATTGTAGGGTTTTTTTTTTGTCTTTTATATGTTTAGGGTTTATAGATTTTTAGGACTTAGTGTATAGAGGTTCGGAGTTTTATATTTTTTTAAGGGTTTAAAGGATTTATGGTTTTTTAAGGTTTAGGGTCTAGGGTCTTTGGTTAGGGTTTAGGATTAATGGCTTAGGGTTTTTTTAGGTTTAGGGTTTTAGGTTATGGGTTTTATCTGGGTTTATAGGGTTTAGGATTTTGGGTTTTTTAATGTTTTATAGGTTTAGGGCTTAGAGATTTGGGTTTTTTGTGTTTTTTTTATATGGTTTAGTATATACGATTTAGGGCTTTATAGGGTTTCGAGCTTAGATTTTTTTTAGGTCTAGGGGTTTTTGGGTTTAGGGTTAGGGCTTAGGTTTTTTTGTGTGTTTTCTATGTTTAGGATTTACGGATTTTTAGGTTTTAGGGTTTTGAGATTAGGGTTTTGTAAGGGATTTCAATTGATTTTAGGGTTTCCTAAGGTTTAGGGTTTCTTAAGGTTTTAGAGTTAGGATTTAGGGTTTTGTGTTAATCTTTAGGGTTTAGGGTGTAGCATTTTTTTAGGTTTAGGGTTTTAGCAAGGTTTTTAGGGTTTAAGGCTTTGGGGTTTTTTTTGATTATGGTTTTTTAGGGTTTTATATGTTTAGGGTTTATGACTTAGTGTTTTTTTGGGGTTTAGTGCATAGAGTCTTTTTTTGTGTTTTTTAGCTTTAGGTTTTATGGATTTTTAGTATTTAGTGTTTAGAAATTAGGGGTTTTAAATGGTTTTTAGGGTTAGTTTTAGGGTTTATAGAATTTAGGGCTTCTTAAGGTTTAGAGTTTAGGGTTTCTTAGTGTTTTCAGTTTCGGATTTAGACTTTTAAGTTTTTTTTTTGGGCTTAGGGTATCTTAGGTTTAGGGTTTTAGGGCTTAGGGCTTAGGGCTTTCGGTTATTTCGGTTAAGGTTTTTTAGGATTTTATGGGTTTAAGGTTTAGGGCCTAGGTTGTTTGTGTGTTTTTAGGGTTTAGCATATTCAATTTAGGGCTTTATAGGGTTTAGAGCTTAGAGTTTTTTAGGTTTATGGGTTTTTGTGTCTTTTAGGGTTTTTAAGGGTTAAGTGGTTTTTGGGGTTTAGGGTTTTTTTTGTTTCCTTTAGGTTTCGGGTTTACAAATTTTTAGGATTTAGGGTTTAGAGCTTAGGGTTTATAGGGGTTTTAAATTGTTTCTAGGTTTTATTTTTAGGTTTATACGATTAAGGTTTTCTCAAGGTTTAGGGTTTATGGTGTCTTAGGGATTTAGGGTTTTTGTTTAGGGTTTAGGGTTTTAGGTTGTGTTTATCATCTAGGTTTTTAGGGTTTAGTGCTTTGGGTTTTTTAGGTTAAGAGTTTTTAGGGTTTTATAGGTTTAGGGTTTACGACTTAGGGTTTTTTGTGTTTTTAAGGGTTTAGTATATACGATTTAGGGCTTTATAGGGTTTAGAGCTCTGAGTTTTTTTAGGTTTAGGGGATTTTGGATTTTTATTGTTTTTAAGGGTTAAGTGTTTCTTAGGGTTTTTACGGATTAGGGATTTTTTCTATTTTGTAGCTTTAGGGTTTATGGAGTTTTTGTATTTAGGATTTTGAGATTTGGGTTTTGTAGGGGTTTGAAATGGTTTTTGGCGTAGAGTTTTTTTAGGTTTAGGTGTTTTGGGCTTTTTATAGTGTTTTTAATGGTTAAGTGCTTCTTTAGGTTTTTTAGGGTTTATGGTTTAGAGCTTAGGGTTTTATAAGGTTTTCAAATGGTTTTTAGGGTATTTTTTAGAGTATATAGGATTTACTGTTTCTTAAAGTTTAGGGTTTGGGGTTTCTTAGGGTTTTAGGTTTAGGATATAGAGTTTTAGTTAAAGATTTAGGGTTTATTTAGGTTTAGGGTATTAGGTTATGGGTTTTATATTTAGGGCTTTGGTTTTTTTTTGGAATTTATAGGTTTAGGATATAGGGCTTTGGGATTTTTGTGGTTTTTAGAGTTTCGGAAATACGATTTAGGGCTTTATAGGGTTTAGAGAATATAGTTTTTTAGGTTTTGGGGTTTTTGGGTCTTTTTAGGGTTTTTAAGGGTTAAGTTCTTCTTAGGGTTTTGTAGGGCTTAGGGTTTAGTACCTAGGTGTTTTTGTTTTTTTGGTTTTAGGGTTCACAGAATTTTAGAATTTAGGGTTTATATCATAGTGTTTTTAGGGGATTTAAATGGTTTTTAGGGTTTATTTTACGGATTATAGGATTTAGTGTTTTTGAAGGTTAGGGTTTTGGGTTTCTTAGGGTTTTTAGGTTAAGGTTTTTTAGGATTTAGTGCCTTGGTTTTTTCTAGGGTTTAGGGATTCCGGTGTTTTAGTGTTTTTTTGGTTGAGGGTTTACGGATTTTTAGGATTAAGGATTTAGAGCTTAGGGTTTTTTTAGGATTTTTAATGGATATAGGGTTAGTTTTAGGGTTTATAGGATTTAGGGTTTGTTAAGGTTTAGGGTTTAGGGTTTCTTAGGGTTCTCGGTTTAGGATTTACAGTTTTAATTTAGGATTTAGGGTTTAGGGCTTAGGGTTTTTTTAGGTTTTGGGTTTTAGGGTTTAGGGCTTTGGGTTATTTAGGTTATGGCTTTTTAGGATTTCATAGGTTTAGGGTATAGGGCCAAGGGTTTCTTTTGTGTTTTTTAGGGTTTAGCATATACGATTTAGGACTTTATATGGTTTAGAGCATACAGTTTTTTAGGTTTAGGGTTTTTTGGTATTTTAGAGATTTTAAGTGTAAAGTATTTCTTTGGGTTTTTTAGGGCTTAGGGTTTATGGTCTATGTTTTTTTTTGTGTTTTTTAGGCTTAAGGTTTACAATTTTTTAGGATTTAGGACTTAGATCTTAGGGGTTTTAATTTTTTTTTAGGGTTTATAGGATTTAGGGTAGGTTTAGGGTTTCTTAGCTCTATAGGTTTAAGATTTAGGGTTTTAGGTTATGGGTTTTATATAGGTTTTTAAAGTTTAGGGCTTTGGGTTTTATAGGTTTAGGGTATACGGCTTAGGGTTTTTTGGTGTTTATTAGGGTTTAGCATATATGATTTAGGGCTTTATAGGGTTTAGAGCTATGAGTTTTTTTAGGTTTAGTGGTGTTTGGATTATTAGGGTTTTTAAGGGTTAAGTGTTCTAAGGGTTTAGGGTTTAGTTTTTTTTTTTTGTGTTTTGTAGGTTTAGGGTTTACAATTTTTTGTGATTTAGGGTTTCTTACGAGTTTTAAATGGTTTATAGGGTTTATTTTTGGGTTTATTGGATTTATGGTTTCTTAAGGTTTAGGGTTTACCGTTTCTTATGGTTTTAGGTTATGGTTTAGGATTTAGGGTGTAGCGTCTTTTTAGGTTTAGGGTTTCAGATTAAGAGTTTTATCAAGCTTTTAAAGGTTTAGGGCTTTGGGTTTTTTAGGGTTTAGTGCCTAGGTTTTTTTTAGGGTTTAGGGCTTTGGGTTTTTTAGTATTTTTTGGTTTAGGGTATATGGATTTTTAGGATTAAGGATTTAGAGCTTAGGGTTTTTTAATGATTTCAAATAGTTTTAGGGTTTGTTTTAGGGTTTATAGAATTTAGGGTTTGCTAAGGTTTAGGGTTTAGGGTTTCTTAGGGTTCTCGGTTTAGGATTTAGAGTTTTAAGTTAGGGTATAGGGTTTTTTTAGGTTTTGGGTTTTGGGGTTTAGGGCTTTGGGTTATTTAGGTTATGGCTTTTTAGGATTTCATAGGTTTAGGGTATAAGGCGGAGGGTTTCTTTTGTATTTTTTAGGGTTTTGTATATATGACTGAGGGCTTTATATGGTTTATAGCATCGAGATTTTTAGGTTTAGGGTTTTTGCTTTTTCAGAATTTTTAAGTGTAAAGTGTTTCTTAGGATTGTTTAGAGCTTAGGTTTTCTTTTTTTTGTGTGTTTTTTAGGCTTAGGGTTTATATTTTTTTAGGATTTAGGGCTTAGGGCTTAGGGGTTTTAAATTCTCTTTAGGGTTTATAGGATTTAGGGTTTCTTAAGGTTTAGGGTTTAGGGTTTCTTAGCGCTATAGGTTTAGGATTTAGGGTTTTAGGTTATGGGTTTTATATAGGTTTTTAAGGTTTAGGGCTTTGGGTTTTTTAAGGTTTTATAGGTTTAGGGTTTACGGCTTAGGGCATTTTGGTGTTTTTTAGGATTTAGCATATATGATTTAGGGTTTTATAGGGTTTATAGCTATGGGTTTTTTAGGATTAGGGGTTTTTGGATTATTAGGGTGTTTAAGGGTTAAGTGTTTTAAGGGTTTAGGGTTTAGGGCTTAGTGGCTTTTTTGTGTTTTGTAGGTTTAGGGTTTACAATTTTTTATGATTTAGGGTTTAGAGTTTAGGGTTTCTGACAGGTTTTAAATGGTTTCTAGGGTTTATAGGATTTACGGTTTCTTAAGGTTTAATGTTTACCGTATCTTAGGGTTTTAGGTTTAGTATTTAGTGTTTTAGGTTATTGTTTAGGGTTTTAGGTTAAGGGTTTTATCTAGATTTTTTGGGTTTAGGGCTTTGGGTATTTTATGTTAAGGGTTTTTAGTGCTTTATAGATTTAGGGTTTTTTTGTGGCTTTTTAGGGTTTAGCATGTACGTTTTAGAGCTTTATAGGGTTTAGAGCTTAGAGGTTATTTTAGGTTAAGGGGTTTTTGGGTTCTTTACGGTTTGTAAGAATTAAGTGTTTCTTAGGCTTTTCTAAGGTTTAGGTTTTTTTTTTGTATCTTTTAGGTTTAATACTTATGGATTTTTTAGGATTTAGGGTTTATAGCTAAGGATTTTGTAGGGGTCTTAAATGCTTTTTAGGGTTTAAAGAATTTAGGGTTTCTTATGGTTTAGGATTTCTTAGGGTTTTAGGTTTAGAATTGAAAGATTTCAGTTAGGGTTGAGGGTTTAGGGCTTAGTGTTTTGTAGGTTTAGGGTTTTAGATTAAGGATTTTATCTAGGGTTTTTATGGTTTAGGGTTTGGGAGTTTTAGGGTTTTTAGAGCTTTATAGGTTTATGGTCTAGGACTTAGGTTTTTTTTTGTGTTTTTTAGTTTTTGGCATATAAGGTTTAGGGCTTGATAGGTTTTAAAGCTTAGTGTTTTTTTAGGTTTAGGGGTTTTAGGTTTTTTTTAGGTTTTTAAAAGTTAAGTGTTTCTTAGCGTTTGTGGTTTAGAGCTTAAGGTTTTCTCGGTGTTTTAAATGGTTTTTAGGGTTAATTTTACAATTTATAGGATTTAAGGTTTCTTATGGTTTAAGGTTTAGAGTTTCTTAGGGTTTTAGGTTTAGGATTTAGGGCTTTAGGTTAGGGTTTAGGGTTTAGGGCTTAGAGTTTTTTGATGATTAGGGCTTTAGTTTAAGGTTTTATTTAGGTTTTTAGGGTTTAGGGTTTTAGGTTTCTTAGGGTTTGAAATCTTTATGGTTTAGGGCTTAGGGTTTTTTTTGTGTTTTTTAGGGTTTAGCATATACGGTTTAGGGCTTTGTATGGTTTAGAGCTTAGAGTGTTTTTAGGTTTAGGGGTTATTGTGTTTCTTAATGGTTAAGTGTTTCTTAGGGGTTTTTAGGGTTTAGGGTTTAGGGCTTTGGGTTTTTTTTTTGGGTTTTTTCAGTTTAGGGTTTACAAATTTTTAGGATTAAGGGTTTAGAGCTTAGGGATTTTATGGGTTTTAAATGGTTTTTAGGGTTTATTTTTAGGATTTATGGTTTAGTGCTTAGAGTTTTGTAGGGATTTTATGGTTTTTAGGGTTTATTTTAGTGTTTATAGGATTTAGGTTTTCTTAAGGCTTAGGGTTTAGTGTTTTTTAGGGTTTTAGGTTTAGGATTTAGGGTTTTACGTTAGGCTTTAGAGTTTAGGTCTTAGGGTTTTTTAGGTTTTGGGTTTTAGGTTAAGGGTTTTATCTAGGGTTTTAGGGTTTAGGGCTTTCGGTTTTTTGGGTTAAGGATTTTTAGGATTTTATAGGTTTAGTGTTTAAGTCTTAGGGTTTTTTTGTGTTTCTTTAGGGTTTATTACATTGGATTTCGGGGTTCATAGGGTTTATAGCTCTGAGTTTTTTTTCGGTTTAGGGGTTTTTGTATTATTTAGAGTTTTTAAAGGTTAAGTGTTACTTAGGGTTTTAGTGTTTAAGGTTTAAGGATTAGGGTTTTTTGTGTGTTTTTAGGTTTAGGGGTTTTTGGTTTTTTTTAGGGTTTTTAAAAGTTAAGTGTTTCTTACGGTTTCTGGTTTAGAGCTTAAGGTTTTGTTGGGGTTTTAAATGGTTGTTAGGGTTAATTTTACAGTTTATAGGATTTAAGGTTTCTTAAGGTTTGGGGTTTAGAGTTTCTTAGGGTTGTAGGGTAAGGATTTAGGGTTTTAGGTTAGGGTTTAGGGATTTAGGTGAAGGGTTTTATCTAGGCTTTTTAGGGTTTCTGGTTTAGAGCTTAGGGTTTTGTAGGGGTTTTAAATGATTTTCAGTTCTTTTTTTAGGGTTTAGGGCTTTTAGTTTTTTTGGTTAAGGGTGTTTAGGATTATTAGGTTTAGGGTTTAGGGCTTAGGGCTTAGGGTTTTTTTTGGCTATTTTTTAGGGTTTCACATATAGTACTTAGGGATTTATATGGTTTAGATTTGAGAGTTATTTTAAGCTTAGGGCTTCTTTTTTTTTTAGGGTTTTAATGGTTAAGTTTATCTTAGGGTTTTTTAGGGTTAGAGATTTTTGTATTTTTTAGGTTTACGATTTAGGGTTTAGAGCTTAGGGTTTTTAGGGCTTTTAAATGATTTTTTAGGTTTATTTTAGGGTTTATAGGATTTAGGGTTTCTTAAGGTATAGGGTATAGGGTTTCTTCAGGTGGTTGGCTTAGGATTTAGGATTTTAGGTTAGGGTTTACGGTTTAGGGTTTAGGTTTTGTTAGATTTAGGGTCTTAGGTAAGGGTTTTTTGTAGGTTTTTAGCGCATAAGGCTTTGTATTTTTTAGGGTTTTATAATTTTATGGTTTAGGGCTTAGGTTTTTTTTTTGTGTTTTTCAGGGTTTAGCATATAAAATTTAGGGCTCTATAGGATTTAGAGCTTAGATTTTTTTTGCTTTACGGAATTCTGAGGTTTTCAGGGTTTTTAAGGGTTAGGTCTTTCTTAGGGTTTAAGGCGTTCGGGTTTTTATGTTTTTAGGCTTATAATTTATGGATTTTTAGGATTTATGGTTTAGTGCTTAGGGTTTTGTAAGGATTTTATAGGTTTCGTGTTTAAGTCTTAGGGTTTTTTTGTGTTTCTTTAGGGTTTAGTATATAGGATTTAGGGGTTTATAGCTCAGAGTTTTTTTAGGTTTAGGCATTTTTGTATTATTTAGAGTTTTTAAGGGTTAAGTGTTTCTTAGGGTTTTAGGGTTTAGTGTTTAGGGTTTAGGGCTTAGGTTTTTTTGTGTGTTTTTAGGTTTAGGGTTTACAAATTTTTTGGATTTAGGGTTTAGAGCTTAGGGTTTTGTAGGGGTCTTAAATGGTTTTTAGTGTTTATTTTAGGATTTATGGTTTTTTAAGGTTTAGGGTTTCGTATTTTAGGTTAGGGTTTAGGGTTTAGGGCTTAGAGTATTTTTAGGTTTAGGGCTATTGTTTAAGGTTTTATTTAGGTTTTTAGGGTTTAGGGTTTTAGGTTTCTTAGGGTTTGAAATCTTAATAATTTAGGGATTAGGGTTTTTTTTTTGTGTTTTTTAGGGTTTGGCATATACGGTTGAGGGTTTTATATGGTTTAGAGCTTAGAGTTTTTTTTAGGTTTAGGGGTTATTGGGTTTTTTAAGGGTTAAGTGTTTCTTAGGGGTTTTTAGGGTTTAGGGTTTAGGGCTTTGGGTTTTTTTTTGTGTGTTTTTTCGGTTTAGGGTTTACAAATTTATAGGATTAAGGGTTTAGAGCTTAGGGATTTTATGGGTTTTAAATGGTTTTTAGGGTAAATTTTTAGGATTTATGGTTTAGTGCTTAGAGTTTTGTAGGGATTTTATATGGTTTTTAGGGTTTATTTTAGTGTTTATAGGATTTAGGTTTTCTTAAGGCTTAGGGTTTAGTGTTTCTTAGTGTTTTAGGTTTAGGATTTAGGGTTTTACATTAGGCTTTAGGGTTTAGGTCCTAGGGTTTTTTTTTTGGTTTCGGGTTTTAGGTTAAGGGTTTTATCTAGGGTTTTAGGGTTTAGGGCTTTGGGATTTTTGGGTTAAGGATTTTTAGGATTTTATAGGCTTAGTGTTTAAGTCTTAGGGTTTTTTTGTGTTTCTTTAGGGTTTAGTATATAGGATTTAGGGGTTTATAGGGTTTATAGCTTAGAGTTTTCTTAGGTTTAGAGTTTAGTACATGGGATTTTAGGGTTCATAGGGTTTATAGCTCAGAGTTTTTTTTTGGTTTAGGGGTTTTTGTATTATTTAGAGTTTTTAAGGGTTAAGTGTTTCTTAGGGTTTTAGGGTTTAAGGATTAGGGTTTTTTGTGTGTTTTTAGGTTTAGGGTTTACATATTTTTAGGATTTAGGGTTTAGAGCTTAGGGTTTTGTAGGGGTCTTAAATGGGTTTTAGGGTTTAGTTTAGGATTTATGGTTTTTTTAAGATTTAGGGTCTCGTAGGAATTTAAGTTATGGTTTAGGGCTTAGAGTCTTTTTAGGTTTAGGGTTGTAGTTTAAGGTTTTATTTTGGTTTTAAGGGTTTAGGGCTTTAGGTTTCTTAGGGTTTGAAATTATTATGATTTAGGGCTTAGGGTTTTTTTTTTGTGTTTTTTAGGGTTTAGCATATACAGTTTAGGGCTTTATAGGGTTTAGAACGTAGAGATTTTTTAGGTTTAGGGGTTATTGAGTTTTTTAAGGGTTAAGTGTTCTTAGGGGTTTTAAAGGTTTAGGGTTTAAGGCTTTGGGTTTTTTTTGTGTGTTTTTTCGGTTTAGGGTTTTCAAATTTTTAGGATTAATGGTTTAGAGCTTGGGGATTTTATGGATTTTAAATGGTTTTAAGGGTTTATTTTTAGGATTTATGGTTTAGTGGTTAGGGTTTTGTAGGGATTTTATATGGTTTTTAGGGTTTTTTTTTAGGGTTTATAGGATTTAGGGTTTCTTAAGGTTTAGGGTATAGAGTTTCTTAGTTCTATAGGATTAGGATTTAGGATTTTAGGTTAGTGTTTAGGGTTTTATCTTGGTTTTTACGGGTTTTTTAGGTTTAGGATTTAGGTTATCGATTTTATATAGGTTTTTAAGGTTTAGGGCTTTGGGTTTTATAGGTTTAGGGTTTTCGGCTTAGAGTTTTTTGGTGTTTTTTTAGGGTTTAGCATATATAATTTAGGGCTTTATAGGGTTTAGAGCCATGATTTTGTTAGGTTTAGTGGTGTTTGGATTATTAGAGTTTTTAAGGGTTAAGTGTTCTAAGGGTTTAGGGTTTAGGATATTTTTTTATGTTTTGCCGCTTTGGGGTTTATAGTTTTTTTTATGATTTAGGGTTTCTTATGGGTTTTAAATGGTTTATAGAGTTTATTATAGGGTCTATAGGATTTATGGTTTGTTAAGGTTTAGGGTGTAGGGTTTCTTAGGATTTTGGGTTTAGGATTTAGGGTTTTAGGTTAGTGTTTAGGATTTAGGGTGTAGCGTCTTTTTAGGTTTAGGGTTTTAGGTTAAAAGTTTTATTAAGCTTTTAAAGGTTTAGGGCTTTGGGTTTTTTAGGTTAAGGTTTTTTAGGGTTTAGTGCCTAGGTTTTTTTTAGGGTTTAGGGCTTTGGGTTTTTTAGTGTTTTTTTTTGGTTTAGGGTTTACAGATTTTTAGGATTAAGGATTTAGAGTTTAGAGTTTTTTTAAGGATTTTAAATGGTTTTTGGGTTAGTTCTAGGGTTTATAGGATTTAGGATTTAGGGTTTCTTAGGGTTCTCGGTTTATGATTTAGAGTTTTAAGTTAGGGTTTAGGATGTAGGGCATAAGGTTTTTTTACGTTTTGGGTTTTAGGGTTTAGGGCTTTGGGTTATTTAGGTTATGGCTATTTAGGATTTCATAGGTTGAGGGTATAGCGCCTAGGGTTTCTTTTGTATTTTTTAGGGTTTAGCATATACGATTTAGGGCTTTATGTGGTTTAGAGTATAGTGTTTTTTAGGTTTAGGTTTTTTTGTTTTTTTAGGGTTTTTAAATGTAAAGTGTTTCTTAGGGCTTAGGCTTTTTTTTTTGTGTTTTTTAGGCTTAGGGTTTACAGTTTTTTAGGATTTAGGGCTTAGAGCTTAGGGGTTTTAAATTGTTTTTAAGGTTTATAGGATTTATGGTTTCTTAAGGTTTAGGGCTTAGGGTTTCTTAGAGCTATAGGTTTAGGATTTAGGGTTTTAGGTTAGTGTTTAGGGTTTTATCTAGGATTTTAGGGTTTAGGGTTTTAGGTTAGTGTTTAGGGTTTTATATAGGTTTTTAAGGTTTAGGGCTTTGTGTATTTTAGGGTTTTATAGGTTTAGGGTTTACAGCTTAGGATTTTTTGGTGTTTTTTAGGGTTTATCCCATATGATTTAGGGCTTTAAAGTCTTTAGAGCTATGAATTTTTTAGGTTTAGGTGTTTTTGTATTATTAGGGTTTTTAAGGGTTAAGTGTTATAAGGGTTCAGGGTTTAGGGCTTAGGGTTTTTTTTTGTGTTTTGTAGGTTTAGGGTTTACAATTTTTTATGATTTAGGGTTTAGAGTTTAGGGTTTGTTATGGGTTTTAAATGGTTTATAGGGTTTATAGGATTTATAGTTTCGTAAGGTTTAGGGTTTACCGTTTATTAGGGTTTTAGGTTTAGTATTTAGGGTTTTAGGTTATGGTTTAGGGATTTAGGTTAAGGGTTTTATCTAGGTTTTTTGGTTTTAGGGCTTTGGGTTTTTTATGTTAAGGGTTTTTAGGGTTTTATAGGTTTAGGGTTTTTTTGTGGCTTTTTAGGGTTTAGCATGTACGTTTTAGGGCTTTATAGGGTTTAGAGCTTAGAGGTTTTTTTAGGTTAAGGGGTTTTTGGGTTCTTTAGGGTTTGTAAGGTTTAAGTGTTTCTTAGTGTTTTCTAAGGTTTAGGGTTTTTTTTTTGTATTCTTTAGGCTTAATATTTATAGATTTTTTAGGATTTAGGGTTTATAGCTTAGGATTTTGTAGGGGTCTTAAATGCTTTTTAGGGTTTAAAGGATTTAGGGTTTCTTATGGTTTAGGATTTCTTAGGGTTTTAGGTTTAGAATTGAAGGATTTAGGTTAGGGATGAGCGTTTAGGGCTTACTATTTTGTAGGTTTAGGGTTTTAGGTTAAGGGTTTTATCTAGGGTTTTTATTGTTTAGGGCTTTGGGAGTTTTAGGGATTTTAGAGCTTTATAGGTTTATAGTGTAGGGCTTAGGGTTTTTTTTATGTTTTTTAGTTTTTGGCATATAAGGTTTAGGGCTTGATAGGTTTTAAAGCTTAGAAATTTTTAGGTTTAGGGGTTTTTGGGTTTTTTGGGGCTTTTAATTGTTAAGTGTTTCTTAGGGTTTCTGGTTTAAAGCTTAAGGTTTTGTCGGGGTTTTAAATGTTTTTTAGGGTTAATTTTACAGTTTATAGGATTTAGGGTTTCTTAAGGTTTAGGGTTTAGAGTTTCTTAGGATTTTAGGTTTAGGATTTAAGGTTTTAGTTTAGGGTATAGGGATTTAGGTTAAGGGTTTTATCTAGATTTTTAGGGTTTAGGGCTTTAGGTTTTTAAGTTTTGTTTGTTGGGTTTTATAGGTTTAGGGCATAGGGTTTTGGTTTTTTTTTAGGGTTTTTAAAAGTTAAGTGTTTCATAGGGTTTCTGGTTTAGAGCTTAGTATTTTGTAGGGGTTTTAAATGGTTTTGCAAGGTTTGTTTTACGGTTTATATGATTTAGGGTTTCTTAAGGTTTAGGGTTTAGAGTTTCTTAGGGTTTTAGGTTTAGGATTTAGAGTTTTAGGGTAGGATTTAGGGCTTAGGGTTCTTTCGGTTTAGGGTTTTAGGTTAAGGATTTTATTTAGGTTTTTAGGGTTTAGGGCTTTTAGTTTTTTGGGTTAAGGGATTTTAGGATTTTATAGGTTTCGGGTTTAGGGCTTAGGTTTTTTTTTTGTGTGTTTTTAGGGTTTAGCATATAGGATTTAGGGATTTATATGGTTTAGAGATGAGAGTTATTTTAGGCTTATCATTTTTTTTGGTTTTTTTAGGGTTTTAAGGCTTAAGTGTTTCTTAGGATTTTTTAGGGTTAGGGATATTTTGTGTTTTTTAGGTATATGGTTTACAATTTTTTAGGATCTAGGTAATAAAACTTAGGGTTTTAGGGGTTTTAAATGATTTTTAGGGTTTATTTTAGGGTTTATAGGATTTTGGGTTTCTTAAGGTTTAGGGTATAGGGTATCTTTAGGTGGTAGGTTTAGGATTTAGGATTTTAGTTTAGGGTTTATGGTTTAGGCCTTAGGTTTTTTTTAGATTTAGGGTCTTAGGTAAGGGTTTTATGTAGGTTTTTAGCACATAAGGCTTTGGGTTTTATAGGGTTTTATAAGTTTTTGGTTTAGGGCTTAGTTTTTTTTTTTTGTTTTTTTTTTGTGTTTTTTAGGGTTTAGAATATAAAATTTAGGGCTTTATAGGGTTTAGAGCTTACAGTTTTTTTGCTTTAGGGGATTCTGAGGTTATCAGGGTTTTTTAGGGTTAGGTCTTTCTTAGGGTTTAAGGCTTTCGGGTTTTTATGTTTTTAGGTTTAGAATTTACGGATTTTTAGGATTTATGGTTTAGAGCTTAGGTTTTTGTAGGGATTTTATATGGTTTTTAGGGTTTATTTTAGTGCTTATAGGATTTAGGTTTTCTTAAGGCTTAGGGTTTAGTGTTTCTTAGGGTTTTAGGTTTAGGATTTAGGGTTTTACGTTAGGCTTTAGGGTTTAGGTCTTAGGGTTTTTTAGGTTTTGGGTTTTAGGTTAAGGGTTTTATCTAGGGTTTTAGGGTTTAGGGCTTTGTGTTTTTTGGGTTAAGGATTTTTAGGATTTTATAGGTTTCGTGTTTAAGTGTTAGGGTTTTTTGGTGTTTCTTTAGGGTTTAGTATATAGGATTTAGGGGTTTATAGCTCAAATTTTTTTTAGGTTTAGAGCTTTTTGTATTATTTAGAGTTTTAAAGGGTTAAGTGTTTGTTAGGGTGTTTTGTGTGCTTTTAGGTGTAGGGTTTACAGATTTTTAGGATTTAGGATTTAGATCTTAGGGTTTTGTAGGGGTCTTAAATGGTGTTTAGGGTATATTTTAGGATTTATGGTTTTTTAAGGTTTAGGGTTTCGTAGGATTTTAGGTTAGGGTTTAGGGTTTAGGGCTTAGAGTTTTTTTAGGTTTAGGGTTTTAGTTTAATGTTTTATTTAGGTTTTTAGAGTTTAGGGCTTTAGGGTTCTTAGGGTTTGAAATGTTTATGATTTAGGGCTTAGTTTTTTTTTTTTGTGTTTGTTAGGGTTTAGAATATACGGTTTAGGGCTTTATAGGGTTTTGAGCTAAGAGTTTTTTTAGGTTTAGGGGCTATTGGGTTTTTTAAGGGCTTAGTGTTTCTTAGGGGTTTTTACGGTTTCGGGCTTTAGGTTTTTTTTTTGCGTGTTTTTTCAGTTTGGGGTTTACAAATTATTAGGATTAAGGGTTTATAGCTTAGGGATTTTATGGGTTTTAAATGGTTTTTAGGGTTTATTTTAAGATTTTGCATTTCTTAAGGTTAAGGGCTTATTAGGGCTTTAGGTTTAGTATTTAGGGTTTTAGGTTAGGGTTTAGGGTTTCTTTAGGTTTAGGGTTTTGGGCTAAGGGTTTTATTCAGGTTTTTATGGTTTAGGGCTTTCAAATTTTTTGGTTAAGGTTGTATAGGGTTTTATAGGTTTAGGGTTTACGACTTAGTATTTTTTTGTGTTTTTTAGGGTTTAGCATATACTATTTAGGCTTTATAGGGTTTGGAGCTTAGAGTTTTTGAGGCTGAAGGGTTTTGCGTTTTTAGGGTTTAGTGTTTCTCATAGTTTTTTATGGTTTAGGGTTAAGAACTTTGGGTTTTTTGTTATTTTTAGGTTTCGGATTTACGGATTTTAGGATTTAGGGTTTACAATTTAGGGTGTTGTACGGGTTTTAAGTGGTTGTTTGGGTTTATTTTAGGGTTAATAAGATTTTGGTTTTCTTAAGGTTTAGGGTTTAGGGTTTCTTAGGATTTTTGGTTTAGGAATTAGGATTTTAGGTTAGGGTTTAAGGTTTAGGGTTTAAGGGTTTTATAGGCTTAGGGTTTTAGGTTAAGGGTTTTATCTAGGTTTTTAGGGTTTAGGGCTTCGCGTTTATTAGGTTAAGGGTTTTTAGGATTTTATAGGTTTAGGGTTTAAGGTTTTTTTCGTGTTTTTTTATGGTTTGGTATGTACGATTTTGGGGTTTATAGAGTTTAGAGCTTAGAGTTTTCTTAGGTTTAAGTTGTTTTTTGTATTTTTAAGGTTTTAGGGGTTAAGTGATTTTTAGGGTTTTAAGGGCTAAGTGATTTTTAGGGTTTAGGGCTTAGGATTTTTTTTGTGTTTTTTTTGTTTTGGGTTTACGAAATTTTAGGATTTAGGGCTTAGAGCTTAGGTTTTTGTAGGGATTTAAAATGGTTTTTATGATTTATTTTAGGATTTATTGGATTTAGTATTTCTTAAGGTTTAGGGTTTTTAAGGATTTTAGGTTTTGGATTATGGGTTTTAGGTTAGGGTTTAGGGTTTTTTTAGGCTATGGGTTTTAGGTTAAGTGTTTTATCTAAATATTTTGGGCTTAGGGCTTTGGGTTTTTTGGGTTAAGGTTTTTAGGGTTTTGTTTGTGTTTTTTAGGGTTTAGCATATACAATATAGTGCTTTATAGGTTTAGAGCTTAGAGATTTTTTTTGGTTTAAAGGTTTTTGGGTTTTTTAGGGTGTTTAACGGTTTAGTGTTTTTAGGGTTTTCTAGGGTTTAGGGTTTTGGGCTTGGGGTTTTGTAGGGGATTTAAATGTTTTTTAGGGTTTCTTAAGGTTTATGGTTTCGGATTTTTTAGGGTTTTCGGTTTAGGATTTAGGGTTCAAGGTTTAAGGCTTAGGATTTTTTTAGTTTTAGGGTTTTAGATTAAGGGTTTTACTTAGGTTTTTAGGGTTTAGGGATTTGTATTTTTTGGGTTAAGGTTTTTTACGGTTTTAAATATTTATGGTTTAGGGCTTAGGGGTTTTTTTTTTGTATTTTTTTGGTTTAAGGTTTAGTGATAGGATTTATGGTTTAGAGCTTAGGGTTTTGTAGGGGTTTTAAACGCTTTTTAGGTTTTATATTAGGTTGATTGGATTTAGGGTTTTTAAGGTTTAGGGCTTTGAGTTTTTTTTTTTTTTTTTTTTTTTTTTTGTGTTTTTTAGCATTTAGCATATATGATTTAGGGCATTATAGGGTTTAGAGCTTAGAGTTTTTTAGGTTTTGGGGTTTCTCAAGGTTTTTAAGGGTTAAGTGTTTCTTAGGGTTTTTTAAGGTTTAGGGTTTAGGGCTTAGGATTTTGTTGTGTTTTTTAGGTTTAGGGTTTACATATTTTTAGGATTTAGGGCTTAGGGCTTTGGTTTTTTTTTAGGGTTTTTAAAAGTTAAGCGTTTCATAGGGTTTTTAGGGTTTCTGGGTTAGAGCTTAGGGTTTTGTAGGGGTTTTAAATGGTTTTGTAGGGGTTTATTTTACGGTTTATATTATTTAGGGTTTCTTAAGTTTAGGGTTTAGAGTTTCTTTGGGTTTTAGGTGTAGGATTTAGAGTTTTAGGGTAGCGTTTAGGGCTTAGGGTTCTTTCGGTCTAGGGTTTTAGGTTAAGTATTTTATTTAGGTTTTTAGGGTTTAGGGCTTTTAGTTTTTTAGGTTAAGGGTTTTTAGGATTTTATGGGTTTAGGGATTAGGGCTTAGGGTTTTTTTTGTATTTTTTTAGGGTTTAGTATATAGGATTTATGGATTTATATGGCTTAGAGCTAAGAGTTATTTTAGGCTTAGGTTTTTTTTTGGTTTTTTTAAGGTTTTAAGGGATAAGTGTCTCTTAGGGTTTTTTAGGGTTAGGGAGTTTTTGTCCTTTTTAGGTTTACAATTTACAAATTTTTAGGATTTAGGGTTTAGAGCATAGGGTTTTTAAATGATTTTTAGGGTTTATTTTAGGGTTTATCGGATTTAGGGTTTCTTAAGGTTTAGGGTATAGGGTTTCTTCAGGTTGTAGGTTTAGGATTTAGGATTTAGGATTTTTTGTTAGGGTTTACGGTGTAGGGCTTAGGTTTTTTTTAGATTTAGGGTCTTAGGTAAGGGTTTTATGTTGGTTTTTAGCGAATAAGGCTTTGAGTTTTTTAGGGTTTTATAAGTTTATGGTTTAGGACTTAGGTTTTTTTTTGTGTTTTTTAGGGTTTATCATAAAAAATTTAGGGCTTTATAGGGTTTAGAGCTTAGAGTTTTTTTGCTTTAGGGTATTTTGAGGTTTTTCGGGTTTTTAAGGGTTAGGTCTTTCTTAGGGTTTAAGGTTTTCGGGTTTTTATGTTTTTAGGTTTACAATTTACGGATTTTTAGGATTTATGGTTTAGTGCTTAGGGTTTTGTAGGAATTTTATATTGTTTTTGGGTTTAGTTTTGGGTTTATAGGATTTAGGTTTTTTTAAGATTTAGGGTGTAGTGTTTCTTAGGGTTTTAGGTTTAGGATTTAGGGTTTTACGTTAGGCTTTAGGTTTTAGGTCTTAGGGTTTTTTAGGTTTCAGGTTTTAGGTTAAAGGTTTTATCTAGGGTTTTTGGGTTTAGAGCTTTGGATTTTTTGGGTTAAGGATTTTTAGTATTTTATATGTTTCGTGTTTAAGTCTTATGGTTTTTTTGTGTTTCTTTAGGGTTTAGTATATAAATTTCAAGGGTTTATAGCTCAGGGTTTTTTTAGGTTAAGGGTTTTTTGTATTATTTAGAGTTTTTAAGGGTTAAGTGTTTCTTAGGGTTTTAGGGTTTAGGGTTTAGGGCTTAGGGTTTTTTGTGTGTTTTTAGGTTTAGGGTTTACAGATTTTTTGGATTTAGGGTTTAGAGCTTAGGGTTTTGGAGGAGTCTTAAATGGTTTTTAGGTTTATTTTAGGATTTATAGGATTTATGGTTTTTTAAGGTTTAGGGTTTCGTAGGATTTTAGGTTAGGGTTTAGGGTTTAGGGCTTAGAGTTTTTTTAGGTTTAGGGTTTTAGTTTAAGGTTTTATTTAGGTTTTTAGGGTTTAGGGCTTTAGGTTTCTTA